>JAJPUD010001218.1:275021-310644 GCA_023553655.1 Myrmecobius fasciatus | reverse complement strand
CTTTCTTTCTTTCTTTCTTTCTTTCTTTCTTTCTTTCTTTCTTTCTTTCTTTCTTCCCTCTCTCACTTTCTTTCTTTCCTTCTTTCTTTCATTTTTTTCCCTTTGAGTTTTCTTGTATAATATGACTCATATGGAAATGTGCTATATAATTGCACATGTATAACATATCTGATTGTTTATTGTCTCAGGGAAGGGGGAGGGGAGGAAGGAATAGAATTTGGAATTCATAACTTTAAATAAAAATGTTAAAAAAATTTGAAAAAAAATCTAAAAGATAAGGGAGGGGGGAAGATAGGGAGAGTTTTAGAAGCACCTGCCATCAGAGCTCTTGCCTTCTTAGAAAAAGAACATTTTTTTGCTTTTTGGTGAATAAGCAGTATAACTGAGCTCAGTTCAGCAAGGATGAATAGAAGTATCTATCACATGAGAAGCCCCAGGGACACAGACAAAAACGAAACTTAGGTAACATCTTTGATTTAGAGATGGAGCATCAGAGGCCATTCAGTCCCATCCCGTTATTTGAGAGATAAGGAAACAGGGGCCTAGAGCATCAAGACAAGTTTATTAAGCCTTTATTAAGAGTAAATGACAGCTGGTGTCAGATCATGTGGCTTTAAATCTAGACCCTACTCTCAAGAAGCTTACATTCAACTGGGAGGAGGCTGTACAATATGAAGTAGGGAACATGGCAGAGTGGAATAGAATCAAAGAAGGAAGCTAGAGTTACATGAATTTAGCCTTGGAGGCAGAAAAAAGATTTTTAATAGTCAGAGAGGAGGGGAAGGAGTTCATTCCAGGAATGGAGGAATACCAGTTTGGATAAAGGCAAGGAAGCAGGAGATGGTAAATAGAGATAATTAACAAAAAAAACTCCCTCATTAAAAGGGAGAAGGTGTTAATAGTTTCACTCTATTTTCACCCTACGTGAGTTCTTTTTTCAGTCTTGTTTGGTCATTTCAGTTGTGTCCAACTCTTTGGAATCCCATTTGTCATTTTCTTGGCAAAGACAATATTCGTTTGTCATTTCTTCTCCAGTTCATTTTGCAGATGAGGAAATTGAAGCAAAGAGAATGATGTGACTTGCCCAAGATCACACAGTGTCTGAGGACAGATTTGGCCCCCTAGCCCTACTTTGTCATTACTGTTCCTCTTGAAAGATAATATTTTCAGTATGAGTTGGAAATAAGCTCTATACAATGAGTTTCTACATTAGTTTTTGTTTGTAGATACTAAATCAGGTCTTTGCTTAACTCATATGTGAGCTCTTCTGAAGGATTTAGCTTTAAGAAGACCAAGCATTTCCCCCAAACATCTCATGCCAGCAGCCTGTTTCCATATTGTCACGACAATTGGATTTTGTCAATTTTTTTTTGTATGTGTGCTTTTGGAAACTGGATCAATTAAAATAATAAAGCATTCAGTCATTTACATAAAGCCTATTAGCGAATGATTTTGAGTGGATCTGTATTCTGACTTCCTGGAGAATAAGGGAAAATAACTTTTTGAAACAGCAATGAATAATGTATATTGGTAACCTTGCAATTTATTGCTGCCAGTCTTGGCACAGCAAAACTTTGGTATTCAGAATGTGATAGAAACAAATCAGCAAGTAGTTTCGGCATGTTAAACATGATGGTGGGAGCCAAAACAAAGGGAGGCTGTGTGGTGTGCTGAAAGGGTGCTGGATTCGGAGTCTGAACGCCTGGATACAAATTCTGCTTCTTCCTTCTTGCCCCCTGACAGATGGAGTATGTTGGAGTTTACAAAGCACTTTTCATATGCTGTGATAATTGAACCTTACAACTATGCTAGGAATGAGAGCTATTTTTCCCATTTCACATAGGAGGACACTGAGGCTCAAGACAAAATCGAGTTCCCCACGATCATTTAATTAAGGGTAATTGGTAAAATCCAGGTCTTCTTGACTCTTAAGGTCTTTCTTCTCTTTCTATGTATGTAATCTTAGATAAGTCACTTGCTATCAAGATTTCCAATTCTGGTCAATCTTTACCAGTGATGGCAGAATTGAACCCAGTCCCAAACCATAAGTCAGATGGTTAGCTTTGTGGCTACATCTGTGGGATATTTCATCACCATTCAGATGTCCTCCTGTATGATGAGTATGATGGGGTCAGAGGAAAAATATTCTAAAGAAAATTTCAGGAAGGAGAAGATACTTTCAGCTGGGATAATTATGGCAAAGGACCTTCTGACTGCTTATTGGATTTGATAGTGATGTAATAGGACTCTATGGTCCCCTGATCTTTGTGAGGGGGCCTGGGACAGAAAACCCTGAATATCCTGACAATTCCTCCCCATCCTTTTACTTGGCCTTGGCAAACTCACAAAATAATCCCTACCTCCAATTCTCTTGGAGATCCTGGCATCAGGAATAGTCACCACCCATTATTGACCTGGAGATTACTCCCTCAATTCATCTTGCTCCCTAGATTCTGGCCATAGGAGCCTAAATAAAGTCGAACCCTGTCTCCCCAATCTTTGTTACCTTCCTAATCAGGAGCCCACTGAGAACTGCTCACTGTAAATAAACCCTTTTGCCAAACCTCACTTGGAGACTGGGACTGCAGATTCTTTTGCAAAATCTGCGACACCTGCCTGGGGACCCCCGTGCTGTTAGGGTATCTCACCTCTCAACAGTCGTATAATCTATACTCCCTGCTTGAGATGGAGACTGCTTGAGAAATAGGTTGCTTGAGTTCTGAGCTGCTAATTAGGATTAAAGCTAAACAGGGACTAACATGATGACCCCTAGGTGTAGAGGGCTACCAGGCTGCCTACAGGTGGGTGAACCAGCCCAAGTTGGAAAAATGGAGAGGGTACAACTTCAATGCAAATTGGCATTGAGAACAGACATGGGAGTGGCTATCTTCTATCTAGCTGAAATAAGGAGAACCAGTCTAAAAATAAAAAATGACTGCTCTCCCAGAATCAGGACCACAAAGCAAAACAAAACAAAGCGGGGGTAGTTAGGAGGAGAACATCCAGGACAACTACAGCAAGTTACTGCAAGCTTCTCAAAATCCCACCTGAAGTCCATATCCTCATTTCTGTCCATTTCCTAATGGCTGGTGCCAGTCTGACCAGAGTGCACCATCTTGGAAGCCAGTGTGCTTCAATGCTTGGGCTGCCATATAAGATAGGAGTGCAACCTTGGATGCTTCAGAGCCTGGGGTGTGCTCTTCCACTCCCTGACTTGTTGCTAATATTAGCTAACCCTTCCTGATCTATAGAATGAGAGATCCTTAGAATGAGCTATAGAATGAGAATTGGAATATATAATCTCTAATGTCCATGATCTAATGACCATGTGAAATTAAAAATACAATTGTTGCAATTAAAGAGATAGCATCTAACCAGGAAGATAAAACTTGAACAAATATAACAACAGAGAAACTCATATAAAGGAAAACAGGGCAGTGAGGTTCCGCTGCCAACTGCTGAGCATAATAAAAGCAGTAATAGAACTTAAGCTGGAGAGCAATGAACTTGCCTCCTTAGGCTGCCTTTTGTCCTGGCTCAGTTTCATATGAGGGGGAGGGAGGAAAGCAGAGAATGTTCTTTTGAAATTCTTCTTATTATGCTAATTTATGAATTGTTTTTCCTTTGAAATAGTTGTGTTATCTGGTGATTTTAAGAGAGCAAGTAGACATATTGAAGAGGGTGGAGTGGAAATGGAGTAGGAATGTGATCTTGTGCTGGTGGTGATGGGGAGAGGGGTTTGTAAGCTATTGTTTTGGAACTTGGCTTGGCCATTTGGTACAGAAATAGGTGGACTGGAGACTCAAAGTGAGGAAACCTCACTTTGAGTGAGGGATCTGCCACTAACTTGTGTGATGTGGGTCAAATCACTCCCTTCTCTTTCAGACACTATTTCTGATGAGGTAGAAGGGTGTAGAGAACCCCCAAATATATTGGGCTTCCAGGACTTTTCTCATACAGTCCACCAAATATTAGGGAGTGGGGTTTTAGCCTGTGTCATGAAGTGTCTCAAAAGAATTTGTAGTTAAAGACCATCTCCAAATCAAGGGGCAAAGATTTCATTATGCTGTTGACAGTGAGGTAAATTCCAGAAAAGGAGTTTTAGCCATTAACAAGGGGAAAGATGCCAACAGAAGGGGGGGATGCCAAGAGAAGGGGGAAGATGCCATGACAAGGGGGAAGATGCCAACAGAAAGGGGAAGACGCCATAACAAGGGGGAAGATGCCATAACAAGAGGGAAGATGCCATAACAAGGGGGGAGACACCATAACAAGAAGAAAGATGCCAACACAAAGGGGAAGATGCCATTAAGGCAGGACTAAATTCCTAATAAGCTGGTGACATCATAAAACAGGCAGAGTTTCTATTGAATCAGCAAAGAAATGAGGTACAAGTAAATTATTTGTATGGGAAAAATAATTCAGGGATTGATATAACTTGGCCTTCTGATTGAATTGGGCAAGGAATTCAACTAGGACCTACTACAAAAAAGATCCACTTAAAATAGCAAAAGGCCTAATTAAGAATAGAAGGTCCACTTAAGGGCAAGATAATCCTATCATTGCTCCTTCTTGCTTGCTTCCAGGTGTAGCTTGGATAGTAAATTTCAGGCTCTCTCTTGTGTATGCCATTCCTTATGACCTGCTCAGCTCCAAGAGCCTTTATTCACCCCTATCACTTCCTCCTCTATAAAATGAGAGTTTCCAGATGATCTTTAAGATCTCCTGAAACTTGAATCTTCTTATTCTGTGATTACATCACTATCAGCAAAAGAAGGACCCTTTGGGTTATCATGAACAAGGTGATTTTATTATTGTATTTGTAGTCCTAGGAATGCCCTGTCCTTGTAACCATTCTAGATCTCTTCATTTCCTCAGATGCAGAGAGAAGAAAAGCAGAGTTAGGAGAAAACTGTTATTGATACACCATTATGATAAACTCTCTATCAAATTGAGGGTCAGTGGGCAATGGATTTGGCTTCAGACCTGGGGCTCAGGTGCTCATTTCTAATCCTTACTATCTGGGTGACTATGGGAAAATAATTTAACTTTTCTGTATTTTAGTTTCCCTACCTAGAGAATGGAGATAATAAAAATCATAACTACCTACCACACAGAATCTTAGAAAGATAATAACTTTGTAAACATTTAAGAATCATGGAAGTATGATTTTTTTTTAAATTAAAATGCCCATCTTCTTCTAGCTTGTTGTATACAGTGGATTGGGGGGTGGGGTCAATGTCATAGGAAGAACCTTGAACTAAAATGTTGACTTTTAGTCATTTTAGTCATGCCCAATTCTTCACAATGCTGTTTGAGGTTTTCTTGGCAAAGATACTGGAGCGCTTTGCCATTTCCTTCTCTACATCATTTACGCTCTCCAATTCTAATATAATAGCTGGAAAGGAACTTGGAGATTATCTAATCAAGCTGATTCATTTGCAGATGAAGAAACTGAAGCAAAAAGGTAAGTAATTTGTCCTGAGTCCCATAGTTAGGACATGTCTGTTACCAAATGACCCTATGAAACCCAGTAGGGTTGGGGAGTAAGTAAGCCTGGAACAAGCAGCTCTTTGCTCCCCAGTTGCAAGCTAGTTCAACAGTAGTGTTACAATCAATGCTCTTCTAGAGAGAGAGAAGAATCCTTTATCCAGTGATTCTTAGAAGTGGGTGTGCTTTTGGGCAAAACACACCTGAAATACAGAAGTAAGAGCAAGATTTAGATACTGTTAGTTTGGTTCCTTACCTTTCCCTTCAAGGTTCGGATTGGTCAGATTTACAATCAGAATTAGTTACAATTGGTTGGATTTACAATCAGAGTTACAATTGGTCATATTTATAAAGTTCTTTATGTCAAAAAGTTTGTGCCCTAGCCAATTTGGGTCAGTTTAGACTTGAGCCCCTTTGTCAGGAATTTTGTTGTTTAGCCATATTTCCTTGGCTCACACAGTGATTGGTTGGAAATATTTCACCCCTTATTCATCTTGCTCCAACATCTGTGGAAATTTAACTTTTCATACTCCTCACAATGTCTGAGATTGGAGTTGAACTCAGGTCCTCCTGACAAGAAGGTCCAGTACTCTATCCACTGATAGATGCTTCTCAATCAAG
The DNA here is from genome assembly GCA_023553655.1 of Myrmecobius fasciatus. Taxonomy (NCBI): domain Eukaryota; kingdom Metazoa; phylum Chordata; class Mammalia; order Dasyuromorphia; family Myrmecobiidae; genus Myrmecobius; species Myrmecobius fasciatus. The sequence continues at coordinate 304,533 of JAJPUD010001218.1, read as the reverse complement.
TTCTTCGTGTAATTGGTTATATTGTCTTTAGCCTCAGTTTCCTCATCTGCAAATGAGACAGCTTTACTAGATAATCTCCAAGCTCCCTTGAGTTGTCATATGAATATGGAGATAGCTAAAGAGTAAATAAAAATGACATAAAAATGTCAGAAGGAAGTCAGCAAGTGCCCCAGGTCCAGAAACACACAGGTCCAGTTTGATAGCTGAATGTGTCTGTATGTTCCTTTAGGTTCAGATGTCTCCCTCTGCCTTTGTCACCCTGTGTCTCCCTTTGACTTGGGAGGAACCAATCTCTGGAAACACTGGCTGGGAGAAGGGCTAGTTACTTGAACACGTTTGTCTAGAACAGGTAATGAGAATGGGAGCAGAAGTAACTCTTGGCTGAGGAAGTTCCCCAATGCAGTCTCCAGTGTAAAGGAGACTAATTTGGGTTCCACTCCTTAACCCTAGAGCATTTCTAGGGATCCATCTGATAACCTGAAAGGGGTCAATTTGCAAATTAAACATCTTCTTGCTCTTCTTGCTGGTGACATTGACTTTGCAGCTGGAAAAAAAAAAAAAAAAAAACCTAATGTCCCTTTGTTCCCAGCTCCTCCACCCTATTCCACCTCCATACTTCCATTAAAGCTATTATACTATTTAATGTGAGATTCTAACCCAGCAGACATTCAGAGTGTTCTGGTTTAGAATCATTCAGTTTACTTCATTTCCAAGTGAGAAGCAGCTAATTTTTCATTTCTGAGGTGTTTCCTTTTGCTAATGGAGAATTGGAGACTTGGGTTTCTGTTCCAACTCTGTATGATTACTAAAATTCTCTGAGTCTACTTTTGTTCCCTTGTAAAAATAGGGGTGACAGTAATATTTACCTCCAAGTATTATTGTGAAGACCAAATGAGATAGTGCATAAAATGTGCAAAGTGCCTCATATACCTTAAAGTGCTTTTATAAATACCTTGATGACAATAATAATATTGTATAGTGTGATATATTATTTCTGCTGTGGATTATCATAATGTAACAACAATAACACTTTCTTGAGAGTCAGAATGGCTAACTTGTGACCTCATGATTTCTAGCTGTCTTTGTCCCCTGGAAACATAATGGTTTTAAATATGTCAAGCATATTCATTTGAGATTGGAAAAAGCTGTGGGCAGGTAAGAAAGGCTTTGACCAAAATGAATTATGTTTTCCCTTGAAATTCAATTTGCATGGTATTTAGGAAAGGATAAAAAAATGATGAGATGTCAGCTAATTGTTTTACCTAAGAGTACTCTTTCTTGACAAAGCATTGACAAGGATTAATGCATGTTAATCAAATATGAGAGCAGCAAGGGCACCGGTGAGATTGAGATGGTGTTAAGCTAAACTTGGCTCCTTTCCTTGACCACATCTGCAGGTATCAAGCAGGATCTGGTACAAAATGGGGATTGCCTAAAAGGCCTATTGATTTGAATTTGATAGGGCTACCTTGGTTGTCTTGGAAAGTGGGGTTGAGCAAGATCTGGAAACAAACTCAGCTTGTGAGAATTGAATGAGGGTTTAGTTTCCCTCATAGTGTAAAACAAATAAACAAACAAATGAAAAACCTAAGAAATAAAACCTAAAGTTTAGATTGATGTGGAAGAAAGGAAACAAAACTTATAGAGGGAAGTGATAAATTAGAATAAGAAACATGCTATTGGTAGATGCAGAAGGGTTATATACACATCCAAATAAGGGTAAAGAAAAATAATGGCTAGGGTTGCAGAAATGTGGGGAATGGGAGTTATAATTAGGGGAGGGATATAGTCTATATCCCTATACAGTCTCTTACAGGGAACTATGAACAAATAAGGTGAATATTAATGGGAGATCTATTCAGGAGTGCACCCACTGAATAGAATATCCTGAATAGAATGCGAACTTCATATTCGCATGGGGGAATTAGGCATTCTGGAGGCTGTAAGCTCTGTAGTATCTAGCCAATGGGAAATCAGGAGAGGGACTTGCATTATGGGGTACAAAAGGCTATGCTTTAGCACTCAAGTGTGTACCTGCTTCTGGACACCTGTTCTTGTAAGGTGGTGAATAAAGATCTTTTCCCAGCTTCATCAGTGAGTCTGTAGAGGTCTTGGTAAGACACTTGTCTCTTACAAACTGAACAGGAGGGACAGAATAAAGTACTTCAGATGGAGTGAATTTGCAAGAACCATGATAATTAAAAAATTGGTTCTCATAGAATCCCAGTCTTTATGAAACTGAGATTAATAATAAAAATAGCTAACAGTTACAGAGTACTTTATAGTGTTGAAGCTCTTTCTAAATATCATCTCATTTTATTCTCACAACAGACTTGGGATGTAGGTGCTATTATTGGAAATATTTACAGATGAGGAAACTGAGGCAGACAGAGGTTAAGTGAGAAGGCAGGATTTGAACTCAGGTCTTCTTCACTCCAGGTCCAATGCTCTATTAATGGTACCATCAACTGTTTCCATTCTGCAGTTCTGGTGATTTTAAGGATTAGTGTCATGAAGAGAAACGTTCTTCCTCTTAATACATTCTAATGCTTGGCACCATTGGTTCTGGGAGGAAGTAGTTGATGCCAACAGCCATAATGAGGGCACCAGCTTCTCTTTCACTTTGAAGTTGTCTGCAAAAAATGAGAAAATACTAGAATTTAAGTTGGTATTTAAAGTGGACCATTCAATTGGTGTGAGGGTTGGGGGCAAATGGACATTTTGGAAGGAGAGAGGACAAGAAAAACAGGGGAACCACAATAAGTTTAACTGAACCACTTCACAACACTGCCATCCTAGGAGCCTGGGACAAGGTAAGGGATGATGGGAGGAAAATGGTTATTTCTAAGTAATGCAGATAAAATGATTATGCTGTATGGGTCTTTATTTGTGACTCTCTGTGTCATATGTAGGCCTGATAAAAACCTTATATTGTGGGTTATGTGGTAAGATGTCTGAAGACCAGGGTGGAACCAAGATGGCGGATTAGAAGCAGCCACTCAGCTTAATTCCCCAAAGTCTCCTCCAAACAGCTTTAAAATCATGCTTCAAATCAAATTTTTGAGCAATAGAGCCAACAAAAAAGTTGGAGTGATTTTTTTTGGCTTGAGAAAACTTATGGGGGAGATTTTAGAGGGGGGAAAGGGCCCCACATGTGCAAGAATGTTTGTGGCAGCCCTTTTTGTAGTGGCTAGAAACTGGAAACTGAATGGATGCCCATCAATTGGAGAGTGGCTGAATAAATTATGGTATATGAATGTTGTGGAATATTATTGCTCTGTAGGAAACGACGCAGGACGATTTCAGAGAGGCTTGGAGAGACTTACATGAACTGATGCTGGGTGAAAAGAGCAGAACCAGGAAATCATTATACACGGCAACAACAATACTATATGATGATCAATTCTGATGGACATGGCTTTCTGCAACAATGAAATGTTTCAAACCAGTTCCAATTGTTCAGTGAAGAAAGCCACATACACCCAGAGAGAGGGTTATGAAGTGTGGACCACAACATAACATTTTCATACTCTTGATTGATGTTTGCTTGCATTGTGTTTCCTTTTTCTGATTTTTTTTTCTTGTGGATATGATTTTTCTTGCACAACAATGATAAGTGTGGAAATATGCATACATATATTCAACTTGTCAAGTATTTTAACATAATTAACATGTAGTGGACTTTCTGCTATCTAGGGGAAGGGAGGGGACTGGGGGGAAAATTTGTAAGGGAAAGCTTTGTAAAGATAAATGCTGGGGAACTACCCATACATATGTTATACAAATAAAAAGCTTTAATAAAAAAAAAGAAAGAAAACTTATGGGGTAGGTAGGAGAAGTCTGTAACAGTAATATGGAGGTCTGATGAAGGTTTATCTGCAGCCCACACTGGGTGGCAATGGTAGGTGCAGCAGCTTTGGAAGCTCTCAAACCAGAGATGATGAGGGGGTGGGGGCTGGTCAGAAAGAGATAACAGGGGACCCTTTATTTGCACTTAGTACAGTTGATATTGATTGGCAATTATATTGCCCATATATAATTCTGGGTCTCATTTCCAGGTCTAGAAGGAATGCTGGAGGTTACAAAAGAGAAGAGATCTTAGTTATCATAACAAAGTAGAAAAGAGGGCTAGCACATGGAGCTGCAAAGGACAAGGGGACCTGGTCACAGTTCCAGGACCAAGAGGAGCACTAATAATTGTATCCGCAAGTGACCAGAGACTGTTCCTTGATAAAGATCAGAGCAAAGGCCATGAGGAAAGCAGTACTCCACTACCTTAGAAGCACCAAAACTTGTAGCTATCCAGAACTTGTAGCTCTGAAAACAACAGCACGAAAAGCTTGAAATTTGGGGCAGGGCTCTCTACCCCGAGGTGAGCAGAGCCTAACTTTCACATAAAGTTCAAAGTCAAGAAATAGTCTGGGAAAATGAGCAAACAACAACAAAAAATATGACCACAAAAACTACTACAGTGTCAGGGAAGAACAAAACATAAACTCAGAAGAAGACAATAATGCTAAAAAAAAAGACTTCAAAGAAAAAAAATCTAATTGAACCTAAACCCAACAAGAATCCTCAGAAGAATTTTTAAAAAGAGATCAGAATGGTAGAGAAAAAATTGGGAAAAGAAATGAGAATGATGCAAGAAAATTAATAGCTTAGTAAAAGAGGCACAAAAAATTATGAAGAAAATATCTTAAAAACAGAATAAGAAGAAAAAAGAGGTACAAAGATTCACTGAAGAAAAGAATTCCTTAAAAGAGCAGTATTGGCCAAATAGAAAAAGGGATACAAAATTTCACTGAAGAAATTATTCCTTAAAAATTGGAATTGGGCAAGTGGAAACTAATGACTTTGAGACATCAGGAAACAACAAAACATAATTGAAAGAATAGAAAAATAGAAGAAAATAAAAATCTCATTAGAAAAACAACTGACTTGGAAAATAAATCAAAGAGAGATGATTTAAGAATTATTGGACTACCTGAAAGCAATGGTAAAAAAAAAAGTCTAGACATCATATTTCAAGGAATTATCAAGTAAAATTGCCCTAATATCTTAGATCCAGCAAGTAAAATAGAAATTGAACGAATCCATTGATCACCTCCTGAGATTCTCCGAATGAAAATTTCTAGGCATATTATAGCCAAATTTCAGATCTAAAGAGAAAATACTTCAAGCAGCCAGAAAGAAACCATTCAAATATCCTTGAGTCATAATCAACATCACACAAGATTTAGCACTTTCCACTTTATAGTAGCAGAGAACTTGGGATAGGATATTCTAGAAAGCAGAGGAGCTAGGATTACAACCAAGAATCATCTACTCAGCAAAATGAATGTAACTCTTCAGGGGAAAATTAATATTTAATGAAATAGAGGACTTTCAAAAAGTCCTCTGATGAAAAGATTAGAGCTGAATAGAAAATTTGACATACAAAAAGAAAATTCAAGAGAAACATAAAAGGTAAATGTGAAAGAATGATTATAAAGACCCAATAAAGTAAAACTGTTTATATTTCTATATAGGAACGAATAGGATACATGTAACTCCTAAGAAATTTTATCATTATTAGGGCAGCCAAAAGGAGTTTACATAGACAGAGGATGTGGGTGTGAGTCAATTACGTTAAAATGATATCCAAAAAAATGAAAAAGTAAGGGGTGAGAAAAAATAATGCACTGGGACAAGAGGGAAGGTACATAAAATAGGTACACAAGGAAGAGCTTTTATAATGGACAAAATGGGGGGGGGGAGAGTGGCAAGCAATGCTTGAATCTCATTTTCATAGAAAATAGTTCAAAGAAAGAATATATATACACACTCAGTTGTGTGTAGAAATGTAACTTATCCAATAGGGAAATAGGAAGGAAAGGGTATAAAAGAAAGGAAGAGGATAATAAAATTGAGGACAGATTAAGAGATGTGATGGTTAGAAACAAAATAGGAGGAAGAGAATAAAAAGAAGAAATGGGAGAAAGAAAGAGGAGATAATGGGATGGAGGTAAACACACAGTTAGTAATCACAACTTTGAAGTTGAATGGAATGAACTCACCCATAAAATGGAAGCAAATAGCAGAATTTATTAGAAACCAGAATTGAACAAAATATTGCTTACAAGAGATACACTTGAAACAGAAAGGCATACATACACAATTAAAATAAAGGACTGGAACAGAATATAATATGCTTCACTAAAAGTAAATGGGGTAAGGGTAGTTATCATGATCTCAGAGAAAGCAGAAGCAAAAAGAGATTTAATTAAAAGAGATAATCTCAGGGAAACTGCATTTTGCTAAAAGGTACTATAGACAATGAAATAATCTAAAAAGTTCTTATAGCCCTTTCTCATCTATATACTGAGTACAGAACTGAGTCAAATTTGTAAAAATGAAAGCCAATTAAAGCAGTTCTAGAATTCCACCTTGTATCTATCAGATTGCCAATGATAACAAAAAAAGCAAAAAAAAGTAAGCAGGATTATGGGAAAATTGTCACATTAATACATCATTGATGGGTTTGTGAATGGGTTCAGCCATTTTGGAATGCAATTTGGAACTATGCACAAAAAGTTATTATGAAGTATGTGCCCTTTGACCCACTGCGAGGACCTAGCAGTTCAAAGAAAGGAAAATATTCTATGTTTACAAAAATGTTTGGGGTTATTTTTGTGATAACAAAAATCTGGAGACCAAGGGAATAATTATCAATTGGAGATATATCAATCAATATACAAATGAATACAAATGTACTGTAAGAAATGAGGAATTAGATGATTTCAAACAGACATGGAAAGATTTATATGAACTGATGTGAAGAAAAGGGAAAGAATCACGAAAACAATTTATGTAATTATACCAATTTTATCAAAATACACAATTTTGAAGATTTCCATAAATGATGGAGAATGCAATGAGCAGAACCAAAGGAATAATCTATACTGCAATAACATACATGATAAAAACAAATTTGAAAGCTTTATGAATTCAAATCAATGCATTTTCCATCATAATTCTGGAGGACTGATATGAAGCAGGTCATTCACCATCCAAAAGAAAGGTGATGGAATTGGGGCATGTCTTTGAACATGGTGGGGGAAAGGCAGAGAAAGAGGGAGGGAGGGAGGAAGGGAAGAAAGAAAGAAAGGAGGGAAGAAGGGAAGTAAGAAAGGAAGAAAGGGAGTGAATGAGAATGAATGAGAATGAGAATCCCAGAGATAAAAGTGAAGAGAAATGGACAGAAAGATGTCCCAAGACACAACAGGTACATCAGAGTCAAGATCCACAAAGACATGATTGAAGGGAACTTGAAGAGTGAGACTCAAGAGGTCTTTTTTAGGAAAAAATTAACTTGGGTTTTGTTCAGAAAAGCAAATAGCTGACTATTGGGTACTAGTCATAAAATTATAGCAAAGTTAAAGTCTGATTTAGACCAAGTCTTTTAATGTTAAAAGAAGGAATTATTTCAATGTATTGTTACCTTCTGACCCCCTTTCTTTTTAAATTTGTGTTGTTAAGCTTTTCAGTATGATTCATTGACTGGTCTCCCTGTCCTGCCACCATAGATGCTTCTCTTATAACTAAGGAAAATGGATAACCAAAATCAACCCACAAAATGGCCCAGAATCTGATAGTGAGAGATGTAACAAGGTGGAGTAAATATAACTTTTTCTTAGGGAATTAATATTTAGAAAAGGTTGATAACACCTAAAAACTTTCAATAAGTAAAAACACTTGACAAGTCAGATTGGAAACTGACAGTGGGAATCCTGGAATAGGAGTCTGGGGAAAAGGGAAGGTGTGTGTCCTACTGCTCCCTAGTGGTCCTCTGACACCACTATCCCTATCCTATATGGTCCTCTGACCACCTGCAACAACTGATTGCCTAATCCATGGGGCAAACAACCTTGCTCCATGGCCTGGGTTCTTGGCCATGTTTCTTGATGGCTCATCATAATTTCTTTCTTCTTCCAAGTCTGATGACCTAATCTATTCCATCTGCTACTGCCTACCACTAACAAATTCTCACATTCTGGGATCTAAGGATATCATTGCTATTATGCTTTCCCCAACCATCATGCTCTCTTATCTGATACATCTCTTTCCTCTACTTCTTTCATGAAGTGGGAGAATCTAGTGGCTGTTGGACACACTATGTGTGTGTGTGGTGTGTGGGGTGTGTGTGGGTACTCTTTGGGCCATGAGTCTACTCTTCCCATGGTATAACAATACCAGACTTAATATGGCTTATCTTTGATGTACTCTGATCGTACTGGGCTTTTGACCTAGAGATACACACTGTGCATCATTTGGGGTTCTGGGGATTTGCAGTGGTATTGGTTTCTGACTGACCCAAATTAAAATGGTATGTTAGGTGCAGGTATGAAAACACACAGACCACAATGAAGGTGAAGGGTGGTATACTGGCTAAAGTGAGATCCCAAGGCCTTTCTATATCTCAGCCTTTCCTAAATACTGTCTGATCTTTCCCTATTCCATAACCCAGTGATAGTCTCTGTACTAGGCACCTCACAGTGTCCAAGGGTCCTATCCATCATCTCTTGCCATGGATCTTTCTGCTCAGAAGAGTTTCAGACCTTTGCCTAGGTTTCAATGCAGCTCCAAATCAACTAACTTTATCTTATAATTTTGATTTGAGGGTTTTATTCGTTTTGCTTTGTTTTTCCTATGTGAAAAACAAAGCAAAATGAATAAAATTCCTATGTGAATTTCATGAGGCTTGCCCGAGGTCCCAAGATCCCTAGTAATAGATTTATTGATAGTATTATGCAGCATCATTCACTTAGAGCTCATTAGCATTCTACCAATAAAACAGAAGTAGGTTTCATTGTCCTTCCTTCCTTTTAATTTTTTACCTCCTCCTTGGTTGTCTTTTTCAGTCATTCCAACCCTTTGTTGTTTAGTAAGTTGATCATATCTGTCTCCTTGTGAGTCATATCCATTTGGGTTTTTCTTGAAAAAGATACTAGAGTGGGTTGCCATTTCTTTCTCAAGCTCATTTTATAAATGAAGAAACTGAGGTAATCAAGGTTAAGTGACTTTTCCACAGTCACATATCTGGTAAATGTCTGAGGCCACATTTGAACTCAGGTCCTTCTGACTCCAGGACCAGCATTCTATCCACTGCATCACCTAGTTGCTTTTAATTCCAACCCAGCCCCCAATAAAACAAGTGACCCAATATGAAGAATATGAGGGATATGAGAATAAGATTTTCTCATTCAAACAAGTATGAAATCATATGCTTCTGGTATTTCTTTTCATTTTGTTCTTTAATTCATATCAGCAGTAAAAACCCGGAAAAAAAATCAGACCAAGTTCTGCATGCTGACATGTAGGAGCTTAGAAAGACAGTTACATGAATCTTTTTTTAAACCACATACCTTGAACAATATATGAGTTTTTAAAAAAGGCATTTTTCAAAAGAATAAAATTGTAGAACCTGCTTTAAGAAAACTAGGCAATGAGATCATAAAGAAAAGGGGAAAAAGAAAACAAAAACTAAGTCCCCAGGGTGCTAGACTAAAGAAAGATTATCAACATCCTCTTCCCCTTGGAAGAACAATGTTTTATTTTAGTATGCTCTGGATATTTAGTGATTCATTGGCAAGACTTCTGGAAAGTACAGCAAAAGAAAGCAGCATTCAGAAAGATTTAAGTTTGAAAAAGGCTTTGATTTAATTATTTCAATTAGGTCATACTCAGGTCAATGGATTTATAATCTTATTGATATATGGATTCCCCCTTACATTGTATGTTGTGACTACCTATAGCCTCTCATTCTGTATGCCTTCCATCCCAAACCCCAAGGTGAGGAGTCTTCCTTTGGATCTCTTGACATTGAGCATCTGCCAATAGGGCATGTGGATTATCCATCCTTCCCTTTCAATATCTTTCTTTCCCCATCATTTGTTTCTCCAATGACTTCATTTCCTAGAGTCTCTTCCTCTGAAAGAGGGAACTGGAAAAAAGGACTAGAAGAGTAGCTAATGCTTTTTGTGGTGGCTAAGAATTGCAAATTGAAGGGACGATGATCAATTGGGAAATGGCTAAACAAGATGTGGCATGTGATTGCGATGGAATATTGATGTGCTATAAAGAATCAAAATGACAGAATGATTCAGAAAAGCCTGAGAAGACTTACATGAATTGATGCATAGTGAAGTGAACAGAACCAAAAGAATATAGTACATAGTAACAGCAACATTGTTTGAAGAATTGTGAATGACTTAGCTATTCTCAGCAATACAATGATCTCAAGGGACAGTCCCAAAAGATAAATGATGAAGGTTCTATCTGCCTCCAGTGAAAGAATTAATATTGATTGAATACAGACTAAAGCATGCTATTTTTTTACTTTCTTTTATTTTTTCCTTGGTTCAAGTTTTTTTTTTTCATATAAAATGACTAATATGGAAATGCTTTATGTAATTCCACATGTATAATCTTTATCATATTGCTTAACATTTCAGGGGGGCAGGCAGGGAGGAAAGATAAAACTTGGAACTAGAAACTAAAAAAGAAACAAAAAACCAAATGTTAACTATTGTTTTAACATATAAGTGGTGGAAATAAAACATATGTATGCATATATTTGAAGAAGAGTAGTTGATGAAGAGAAAGTGACCAGATATTTAAAGGGATATAAGAATGTTGCTTTCTCCGAGAAAAAAAAAAAACCCAAGGGATTTTCGTGTATTTTACAAGAAACCCTCTTTTCTTCTTAGAGAGCTCATCAGTGATATCAAGGTAGATAGACAATGAATTGGAGCAATAGTGATGTCTAAGATAAAGCTGACAGTCATTACGTCTTTATCAAGTGATTCTTATATGCCAGACACTGTTCTCCATGCTGGGGATACAGATACAAGTAAGAATAAAAAGATAGCTTTAGCCTTCAAAAATCTTACATTCTAATGGATTAAGGAAAGAAACACATAAAAGAGAGCTAAGAGAAGGAAGAGGAGTTATGATGGATTTACTGATGTGCCTTCCAAATCTTCCACTAAGACTCACATTGTGACACTTCCAATCCCAGAAGACAACCAACTGGGGCTCAGCTCTGAGTGTGTGTATGTGTGTGTGTGTGTGTGTGTGTGGTATGGAAAATGATTAGTTTGTACTATATCCTTTTAAAGGTTCTTCTATATAGTACCCTTAACAATTCCCATGATTCTCTTTTCTGGAAGGTAGGTCTTCTCTGGACTTGTGAAATTCTTTTAAAAAAAATTATATTTTTCTTTAACATTTATTTTTAAATTTTGAGTTCCAGATTCTTTCTCCTTCCTTTTTCTCCCTTACCTATTGAGAAGGCAAACAATATGATACCAATTATACATATGAAATGTAAGACATATTTCTATATTAACATGATACAAAAAATCAAGAAAAATAAAGTGGAAAAAATTATACTTCAACTTGCACTCAGGGCTCATCAGTTCTCTCTCTGGAGGTATATAACATCATTGAGTCCTTTGGAATTATCATGGATTATTGTGTTGATCAGAATAGCTAAATCTTTCATTTTTGTAGTTGTGTAGTCATCTTCAGTCATGTCCAACTTTTTATGACTTTCTTTTGGGGGAGGTTTCTTTGCAAAAAATTGGAGTGGTTTGCCATTTCCTTCTCCAGCTCATTTTACAGTGGGGAAACTAAGGCAAATAGGGATAAATGATTTGCTCAGGATCACGCAGCTAGTAAATTGGATTTGAACTCAGGTCTTCCCAACACCAGGACCTCTGCTGCTCTGTCAATTGAGCCACCTAACTGCTCCACTGCTGATCATAATTATAACATTGCTTTTATGTATGTATGTGGTGATGTCTTGGTTCTGCTCATTTCCCTCTGTATCAGTTCATTTAAATCTTCCCAGATTTTTTCGGAAACCATCCTGCTCATCATTTCTTATAGAACAACAATATTGCATAACAATCACATATCACAACTTATTCAGCCATTCCCCAAATGATGACCATTCCCTCTATTTCCAATTCTTTGCCACCATGAAAAGAGCTACCATAAAATTTTTGTACATAAGGTACTGCTCTTTTAGTTTCTTTGGGGGTACTGAATTAGTAGGCTATAAGCACAGTTTGATAGTCCTTTGGGCATACTTCCAAATTGTTTTCCAGAATGGTTGCTTCAGTTCACAATTCCACTAACAGTGCATTGGTGTCCCCATTTTTCTAAATCATCTCCAACATTTGTCATTTTCTTTTTCTAATGTGAGCCAATGAATTATGAAATTTCTAAAGAAGTCATTTAAGAGTTCTAGGAATTGACAGAAGTGTTTGATTATTGATATCCTGGGTCAAATTCCAGTGGGTTTTTTTTTTTTGGAGGAAAGAACAGAATTCAGAAGCCAATGTCTCTACTTCATACCTTTCTTTTGTCAATGAAAGAAAAACATATGCTCCACCTAACTCCCCCAAACAGACCCTCAAATGCCTAAGGGGGTACACAACCTTACATCTTAAAGTAGCTTCTTCCTGCTATGTAGTTTGGAATCTCCTTCTTCACCAAATTCTGATCTAAGAACCATAGAGTGACTTTCCCCTCTTGGTATGATGCATGCCCTTTGGGATGGGAACTTGAACAAAGAAAATGTCATTTTAAAATAAAAATGTTGTCCTCATTCTCAGCCAGCTGTTAGACTTTCTTCTCCCTTACTCCCACCCCAAACAAAGTCCATAGAACTGATCTTTTTAAAAAGAAGACTTGAGAAATGAAACTTGAGAAGAATGGATGGTAAAATGTTGGCAAAAGAAAAAGGAAAGGAAATCTAATGGAAGTGATATTTTTGTTCATTCATAGAGTCCTTTTCTTCCTCCTAGGTATGCTCATGCATGTGTGTGCTTGTATGATGTGTATGCAGGGGTATGTATGTGCATATGTATATGTGTAATATTGATTCACTCCTAGAGAAATAACCCTCTAGTAATTGCTTGAGCTCACATAGCCATAGACCTTCCTCTCACTGACTTCAGTGGTTTTTAATCCTGTGCTTAGGATGTGAACATAAAAGACTATGAGCAATTTTCAAGTAAGAAAATGCAAACTGGAGGCCTTCCATCATTACTGACTTCCTGAAAGAGCTAGAAAGAAGAAAGCTTAAGTAGATGATGGCTCAGGATATAACACAACAACAAAAACACTTTTTGGTATGGTTTTTTTTTAAATAAATGTACATCTTTAAGGTCAGAAAATTGCATTCCCATGGCATTCATTGTAAATCATATCTGTAACAGAGATGACTTAAAACTTCTGGTGGACAGGAATCCATAGTGAGCCCAATTTTCAGACCTTGCTTAGGTCAAACAAATGCCTTAGTAGTTCCCCAAGTCACATAAAATCTTTTTAAAAAATAATAATAGCCTTTTGTTCTTTCCAAATACATGGAAAGATAGTTTTCAACATTTACTGTGTTCCAAATTGTTCTCCCTCCCTCCTCTCCATCCCCCCTCCCCTAAACAGCAAATAATCTAATATAGTTTGAACAAGTACAGTTCTTCTAAACATATTTTCATATTGATCATGCAGTCACATAAAATCTTAATAGCACTATACTTGCAGTGGAAAAGGTGCTGGATTTGGAGTAAGAGAATCCAGCTCACATGTTGGCTTTATCATTTTGATCCATGTGACCATGGGCAAGTCATTTTATTTTGAGGTATGTCAGTTTCCTTATCTATAAAATTAGGCAGGTTGGATTTGATGAACTCTAGGGTCTCTTCCAAACTGGTTTGTGAACATTTCTGGTATTCAGAAATTTACGTGTAGCCTGTGTCTTGGCACCTCATGCCCCCCTTTCTGTCTTTTCTTCCCTCTCGATGCTATTATCCTCCCTTTCAGAAAGTGCTTCCTCCCACTAAAACCTGATCCCAGGAAAGGATAGTCAGTCATTTATACTTCAGTGTTAATTTAAAGGAATACTACTTGTATCTTTTCACCACAAACATTTCTATAAGCATTAAGATTTCTAAATATTTTCACCAGCACAACTTTGTGTAAAATATTTTTTTTGCTACAAATACTGAATAATTATCCCGCTTTTACAAATGAGGAGACTGAGGTTTAGTATGGTTAAATGTCTTTGCTAAGAACATACCAGCTTATAAACAGCAAAGCCAGATTCTAGATTCAATTACTAAGTCTTTAAGCAAGGAAGCAAAAGACCTCTGGGGTTTTAAAGAGGAACCTATAAAAACTGGAAAGATTTGGAAACCTTCTACTGCAGCTACTTGGTATCACTGAAGCCAGAAAAGTAGCCAGAAATTGGATGGATTATGGGTCCAAACATGTGCATCAAAACACTATGAGAACATAACAAAACTTGTAAAAGATAGGGATGTTAGCTCTGCTCTCATGATTCTTTTGCATTTATATAGTGTCTTCCCACAGCTCAGTTCTTTGTTTTCAAGTAATTAGGCCCATCTTGGATGTCAGCAGAAATACTGGTGGGAAAGAAAGAGAGAGACATGTCAATTTTAGAAAGCACACGAAATAGGAAAGAATGTATTAATGAGTTATCAATAATCCCAGGGAGAGATTCAAGGTTCTCATTTTACAAATAGCCTTGAAAATAAATTTGGTATTTCCAGAAGTCCCATCGCCTAGTAGAGTATGTTATCATCCTACAGCTCAAGATGAAAACAATAGAAAATAGAAACCTAATTTAAAAGCGAGGGGCTCAGCCTGACTCACTCCGAGCAGGATCCAAGGTTCTCTGGGCAGGACAGGAATCCTTTGCTTGTTCTTTCTCCTTATCTCTGTGTCATCAGTTGTCATTTCAAAGAAATGCTATCCATTGCCTTGGTAGAGAGCCACATCTCTTTCCCTTTGTTGCTTGGATATATTCCAGAGTTTCACTTGCCACTGCTGTGAGATGCCTTTAGTGTTGGCATGAGATACAGAGAGGAAGCTTTCCCTTTGTGTTAACTAACCTCAAGATCCATGTTAACCAATTGCACTAGGACAGAGATATAACCTGTGTGGGAACTCTAGTAGCTCTGGTGACATGTGGTTATGGGTTGGATCATGGAAACAGTGGTTGTGGTCAGGAGGAGCTTTGAGTCCACTAAGTCAATGATGGAGGTGGGTGAAGAAGGTAAGGGGGAAATGACCCCTAATTATGGCACAGTAGTTGGAGGCGAAGGAGGAGAATT
This sequence comes from Myrmecobius fasciatus, assembly GCA_023553655.1. Classification (NCBI taxonomy): domain Eukaryota; kingdom Metazoa; phylum Chordata; class Mammalia; order Dasyuromorphia; family Myrmecobiidae; genus Myrmecobius; species Myrmecobius fasciatus. The sequence continues at coordinate 289,348 of JAJPUD010001218.1, read as the reverse complement.
ATGGGTATGCACTTTAGAAAGGAATTATTACTTGGAACTTAAATCAACATTTATTAACTGGGTATTTGGGGACATTCATAACCGACCCTTGATATGTGGAAAGAAGTGGCTTTGTAAGGGAAGCTTGGCATTGTGTACACGGTCAAAAGCCTTTCTTAGTTTACCATGGGTGTCTTGCCTTGAGAGAAATCCAGGTTTCTGGTGCAAGGCTGTGCACGTGTTTCACAGACTGTGACAATGGTCTGCCAGTGACTTTCTGTTTCTAATTAGAGAGCTGAGTCCTGCTGGCAGAGAAATGCAGATTTATTACAAGTTATGTTTCGCGTGCGTGTGTGTGTGTGTGTGTGTGTGTTTATATAGGAGACTGTTGGGATTTTGGTTTATATAGGACTCCCCACTGCTCTTCATGCTTCATACTTCTTGTCATGGTGCCCCCGTAAAGCCAACTGGATTCTGATCTCCTGTTCCCTTACTATTTCTAGGCCTGTTTTCCTCCTGTGTATAAGGTCTCTCTGTATAAAGTCTCTTTTAGCTCCTACTTATTCTAAGGTTAATGATAATAGTGAATCTGTGGTTCAGTGGAAAGAATGCTAAACTTGGAGAAAAAAGTCCTGGACTCTACCACCTATTAGCTATGTCACTTGGACAATTGCCTGATCTCTCTGGCATTTTCCTCATCTGTAAAATGGGAGTGGGAATTGGCCTCTTTAAGGTCCCTCCCCAGCTCTAGATTTCTGGTCCTATGAATATCACTTCTCCTTTTAATGCCCTTCCTCCAGACATAAAGCAGAGGCTTTCCTAATTGCCCCTACAGAGCATTAGTGGTACTTTATCCCATCGAAGTCTCTTTTTCCTCATTGTTCTTAGAGATGGGGAACTCTGTGGTCTGTGAAGGCTCTCTTCTGTTCTGTTATTTACCTACCTGCAGAGGCTTGGTTTGATGGAGTGCTTGCTAACAAGAAGGAATGAAACTTTTGACTAGCTCTCCCTCCCCCAAGTTCTAAAAATAGTCCCGATTACAGGGAGCCCTGAGACAAAATAGCTCATACGGTCTCAGGAAATAGAACCTTCTCCATTTGGACTTTGTGTTGTATAGGTCCAGATATACAGTACTTGTATTTCATTTGGTATTGCAGACCCCACTGTAGTATATATGTGTTTCCAGGACATGTTTTCATAGAACTCTTGCCTAGTTAGATTTATCTATCATCTTCCTAAGGAACCAAGTAAGATGTGAACAGTTACACATTTGAATAATGCATCTTTTCTCCCTACACTCACCCCTTTTTAGAACAGACTATTGATTTCCTTGACAGAGAACTCCCAGTGAGAAAGCTCCCTTTCAATGTAGATTAGCAACCGTCCTGCAACTTTAAATACTGAAGGAGGTATTTAGGTGTGTCAATTGATGCAATTAAACATTTCCTCATAGTTTACTATAATTTTCCTGAGTAAATGCACTCTAAGTAAAAATAATTGCAATCAGTGGATATTATTGTGCTTTAAGAAATGACAAATAAGATGATTTCAGAAAAACCTGGAAAGACTTATATGAACTGATGCAAAGTGAGGTGAACAGGATCAGGAGAATACACAGTTAACAGAAATAGTGTATGCTGCAGAACTGTGAATGACTTAACTATTCTCAGCAATATGATAATCCCAGACAATCCCCAAGAACTAATGATGAAGCAGACTGTCTGCCTCCAAAGAAAGAACTGATACTTTGAATACAGACTGAAGCATACTATTTTTCACTTGATTTCTTTCATCTAAAAAAATCTTCTTGTATGTAATGACTAATATGGAAATGCTTTACGTAATTGCACATCTATAACCTATATCTGATTGCTTACCATCTCAGAGAGGGGGAAGGAAAGGAATAGAATTTGGAACTCAAAACTTTAAATAAAAATGATTTTAAATTTTTTAAAATAATTGCAAGCACATACAATTTTATTTTGAAATAAAAATGTTGCTCTTTTTATCTCTATGTTCTTTGCTTTATGGATAAAAGAAAATGCATTGTGGTAATTAAAGCAATTCTGCCCTTGGAGGTGTATTTGAATTTGTTTCCTAAAGAGCTAGCTGCCAGGTGTAAGACAAGGTAAAGTGTAAGGGTGGGAGACTCACTGAGAGTTTGTAATTATTTATATCTCTATCTCTATAATTATAATAACTAACATTTATGTAGCCCTTTATGGTTTACAAAGCTATTCACTTATTTACAAAACTATTCACTTATATGATCTAAGTTGATCCTCATAGGGATCTGAGGAGGTAGTTGATATATTCCCATTTTACAGATGAGAATTCTGAGGTCAACAGGGGTTCGAGGGACTTGCCCGGTTCCCACAGCTAATAAGTGTCTGAGAAAGGATTGAACTCCAGATTGTCTGGACTCCCAATCTGGCATTTTATCCATTTTGGTCAAGATTAAATGATTTGCCCAAGATACATAGGTAGTGAGATAGGTTAGATTTGAACTCAGGTGCTCTTTAATTTAAAAAAAAATGGGGCGGGGGTGCGAATAGGTGAAATAAAGACAATTCTCGCATCATTCTGAGAGGTTGGGGGCCGACTTCCCACTGACCTGTCCCTGGGGATGACCCACTCGGGTTTGGGATAAGCCGGATCCCTTTGGCCGGACGTTGCTGCTGTCCGTAGGAACCCCCCAGGGGGCGCTCGAGAGGAGCTCAGCTCCCCACTAGTGTCTCGCTTCGGAGCCGGGCGCACGGGCATCGTCAGAAGGTGGAAAGCTCACTGTGGGGGGGAGCTTGGCTTCTCCCTCCTGGCCACACCGCTGCCTCCCCATCCCCGCACGCCCCCTCCCCCCTTCCTTCTTCCTCTCCGCTCCCTCCCTTCCCTGGTACCACACCTCCTCCCTACTCCCGAGCCGAGCGAGCCGCCCGAGCCCACACTCGCGCCCCGCTCCGCTCCCCAGCCCCCTGCGGATGCGCGAAGAGGATGGAGGCAGGGTACCCGGAGCCGGCAAACTCTCCAACCAGAGCCTGCGCCCTGGGCTTCTGCTAAACTGACCCAAGAAGGGAAATCGAAGAAGGCTCCAACAAAATCCACCCCACCCCTTCCTTCCCTCCCTCCCTCCCTCCCCACACCCACTCCAGTAGTCAAGCTCCCAGCCAACTAGCAGGATTGTGGTTTATTTGGGGGAGGGGGATTGGGGGGGCTGGGACAGAGGACAGACGGACTGCAGTTGAACCTTGGCTCTTTCTCCTGCTCCTGAACCCCTCCAGCCGGCCGCCCAGGTAGGTAAATGCAAACTCTGCATTCCTGTATATGTACAACGCCTCGGTTGCAAAGTCTGTCTCCATCGGCTGCTGCGCAGCAAAAGCTAACTTTGGGAGGCAGGGAGGGGATAGTAGGAAAAGGTGTTCCGAAGCTCTATTCCTCCTTCTGAAGATTTGGCAGGACTAGAACTTTAGTCTGTGGCACCCCCATCCGCCCGCCCATCCCCTTCTTCCCGGTCGCCTAACTCTGGAAACTGGAGAGCACAGATGGGAGGAGGGAGATGGAGGTTGTCACGGATTTGGGGGACCCAGGAGGTCGGAAACGGGAGCGCGCCAGAAGGGGACAGACCAGCAGCGACTTCCGGAGAGGGGTTGTTGTGGGGAACCTCCCGGGGAAGGAGGAGGGAAGGAGTCTAGGCAAAGTTACAGCTTCTTCGGCTGGCTGACAGGCGGGTGTGGGGAATTACGATGGCAACCAGCATCATCCTGATGTATCTGGTGTTTGCTTCTGTTTTCTCCCTACCCCCACCCACCCCCACTCCCATCTCCACTTCCCCACCTTCATCCTCGAGCCTTCCCCTTACACTGAGGTCCAGATGAATATTTCATTGCATCTGGGCCTCCCGAGATCAATGCTTTTGCATCTCTCGTGATAGACCTGAGCTGAACCCCCTCGGTGCTCTTTACCTTTGCTAAAATGAAATGAAAGGGGCTGAAGGAGGAGGGAGGTGAGATTGGGCGGCAAAGGGTGTGGCGTGGTAAGGGGGAATCTGGAAAGGTTGGCAAACAGTTCAAGTTCCAGGAACCCATGCCTAAATGGGTGCCGGATAGATCAAAAACCAGGTTCCATTACATGGTTGAAGGAAGGGGGTAACAGGAAGAAGGGGGCTCTGCTCTTTCTTCTGCAAAGTGGGATGGTCTCGGCTGTGTTTTACACAGTGCCTAGCACCTTGTGGGTGCTTGGCAAATGTTAACAGGAGAGTGCTGAAAGGGGTTTGGTTGTTCGTGTTGCATCCTACTTCACTTCTACTTTTCGTTTTAAAGAGCCATCTCTGGAAGACACTGTGGAAATTGTAGCTCCTTAAGGCATAGTCTCCAAGCCTTTCCGTATTCTAGCCTTGGACCCTTTCACCCCTCGAACAATGAGAGAATTCTAAGTTCCATCACTCTTTTAAGCTCAACCTTCGCGCCATACAAGAGCTGCATCTATAAATAATAGCTTGCAAAGAACAGGATCACGTACTCTTGCATAACTCCCGTTGCGGAGATGGGTGATGGTGTGAAGTGGCATGGGCCATCTAGGAAAGCTCCAGTGGGAACAAAGGGAGGGACCAAAGTTCCCTCAAAACACGTGTAAACAAACCCCTTGTATTTATAAGGAGGAGTCTGGGCGGTAACAAGCATGCCTTAGGAGTTATTACAATTCATATTTAGAAAGGTGACAGGATTCATCCCAATCTCGTGATGAAAACACTACTGCCCATTCCCCTCAAAAAATCCCAAACCCAACACAACTCATTGTTTTGCTCCTTTTCCCTTCGCCTAACTTTCTGGTGAGCAATCGATGCTCGGCTTTTTCTGCTGTAACTATAGCCAAGAACAGGGATTTAGACCTGGTGTGCTCACTTGCGCTGTCCAAGGTACCGGTATATCTCAAAGCCTCCTCACATCATTGCAGTTCTTAAATAGAGGCTTGCTCAGGCAAAACTACTTCTGCTTTCATAGAAATGTATTCTTCAGCTGACCTCTTCTTTGTAATTTCCCATTACAAAAGGATTAATTCTATCCCCCTCTTCATTTATATTAAAAAGCTCCTGCTGGAAAGTTAGTTTAGAAAATGACTTTATCCCTGATTAGTACTAACATTCGCTGCTGCTTAAGTGTGCATTAATTAACATTTGTGGAATGAATGTATATTGAATTTCATAATTCCACCTCAACTAGGCACAATAGTGGGTTTGTTTGTATTTTGCATTAATTTGAGTGTAAGCAAAAGTGCTTGAAATTGAACTAGCATTCGGTAAAAAGAAAATCACACCACACATAGGAAAAGCCCTTAAAAAAAAGAAGGTATGGCAGAAAGTGACACAGAGGCTTTTCTGTGTGCCTTTGAACTTGACCAGGAAATTTGGCATCTAAATGAGTTGCTGCTTCTGAGTTGGACACAATTTTTGGCTGTCTGTTTTTTTTAAGATAGGGAGAAACTGACAAAGAAGCTGTAACCTATTAGTGCTCAAAACATGAAGGAAGTCCTTACATTCATTGACAGGAAGAAAAAAAAGAAAAAAAGACAGGAAGAAGTGAGATCAGAAATGGATGGAAGAACTCTCAGGAAGAACTCCTAAATTAACCACCTCTGTTAAGGTTCTCACCACTCTCCTTGGCCAAAAGATTGTAACAGTGACACAAGTGACAGAATATTCTAATCCATATTAGAACCAAATTGCTACTTTTGGTTCATTGGGTGACTCCTCATTTATGTTGACTTAAGTAGTTATCAAAGAAAAAGAAGTGGTGCCATACGACCCCCAAATGGTTGATTTTCTATTGCATTTTGGAGAAAGTTAGGACTGTGACACCTGTAACCATTTTGTAAATGATCAGTCACTTTTTTTCCTGTTCTTCTAGGCCTATTTTCAGAATACTTTACAGGGAACAGGCACAGATGGGGTCCAGTAAGTTTCACAGCATGAAGCAACCACTTGTGTTGGAGCTTCTAAATATTCCTTCCATAAAAATAGTTAGTTTGGGGTTTGTAGGTTGGCTTTTTTTTTGAGATTAGAAAGAAATAAAGAGGCTTCTTCCTTTATCTAGGTGATCATTAGCAACAATGTGTCTCAGGATGTTGAGTCATTGTCTTGTCTTGAGGAAACACTGTTGTTTTTGAATAGATTTCTACAGAAAAAGTTATCCACTCATCTAAAGTTTCTTTGCCTTTGTAGTGAGTTTGCCCTCATTTTGGAGTTGGAAACCACTAAATTTCTATTGTGATGACTCATGTGGAAGCAACATAATGCAGTAGAGAGAGTAGGATCATATCCTTATTATGCCACTTACTGTCTGCAGACTTTGAGTAATTTCAGCTCCCTGGGTCTAAGTTTTCACATCTGTAGAACGAGGGAGTTGGGCTTACCGTCTTCTGAGTCTTTTCCATCTTTAAACATATAATCATGGTGTAGGGGTGATCCTTTATTCTTAAAGTTTATGCCATTGAGAAACAAATGCCGGACAGGTCCTACAAAGTTGTAAAGTCTTAATGAATGGGTGTGGTGTTAGATTATGAGTCTGTTTTCTTAGAGTACATTTAGATCCTTGCAGGAAGGCTCATCACCAGGTAAGAGACTGATGATGCCTTTTTGCAGTCACAATAGCACTGAAAGACTATATAGTAGTTTATTTCAGAAGTGCCCACAGTGACTATATTAGAGGTCCTTGAGGTATCGAATAGGAAGTCAGGGTTTTTGTCTATTCATGAATGTCTAGGTCTTGGACTGGGCTAACCCAAATAGGAGAAATTGTTTCTTCTTATTTTTAAGTTGCCTCAGGCTCAACCATTATTATAATTTCTTACAATCACTACATATTGTACAATTATAATTAATTGTTGTGATATACCTACAAGGTTTCTTTTTCCTTTAAAGAGATATAACTTTGGAAATTATGTCAAGGGAATAGGAAAATGAAGGATTCTTCATTCCCCCCTTCTATGACTCCTCCACTCAAACTTAATAAGGGGAGTCTTGTGACTATACATAGCTATGCATCTGCCAGTCTCTTATCATATGCTATCAGGATCTGACTATATATATATATATATATAATATATATATATATATACATATATATATATATATTCACATAAGCCAAACAAATTTGACTATCTCCCATTCAGGCTAGTGTGTTTGAGATGAGAACAGTCCCCATCATAAATTCCCAGCAGAATTTTGGGTAAATATTCTAAACCTAGGGCAAAGAAACCGGAAGATCTCATTGGTAGAACTCTGGGTTCTCCTCTGGCTGATGTGACTCTGCAGAAGATTCTTTCTTAAACTCATGTGAGATATAGCAATAATGGAACCTACCTAGTGCCTTATAGAACTAAAGAGTTGAAATCCTTTCAGGTGGGAAAAATGCTAAGTTTGCTATTTATTTGGCCTTTTTATTCTTCATGTTAATATTGAGCAAATAAGCAGAAATGCCTTGAGATTGTTGCAGTATCTTAAGTTGTATTTTCCTTGGCAACCATAACTAGCACATTAACACACAAAATCTCAAGGCAGATAATAATGATGGTCACATCCAAGAAATTCTAAGATCAGCCAAAAAAACAGCCTAACACAAAATGTTACATGGTTCAAGATAAATATGATATTTATTAAAACATAGCATTCACCATTCACAAAGATTCTTTTACATTTTGCTATTCTTCTCTCAAAAAATGAGTACAGGATGAAATATTGATCACATTATTCTCATTCCTTCAGTTGATCTCTAGGGTGTATATTATTGGTTTGGTTTCTGTTTCTGATAAATGATATCATGTCTCAAATCCATTGTTTCCAGATGCTTTTGTGTATGGGTGTGGCCATATGTTCAGTGGCTATATGTGAGATGACACAAAGCAAGTGCATAACTAAGGAGATATCTCAGACCCATTATCTCTTATTTTTTACTTTTATTTCTTTATCTCTTTATTTTGCTTCTATTTATTTTTACTTTTTCTTTGGGTAACTGATAATACATAGTAAAGCCTTAGGTGGCATTTATGGGATTGGTGAATTCCCACTAAGAATAAATATCAAAACAAAGGTACACTCCATTCCTTTATAGGGATGCTAGAATGAAAACAAGTGTTTGAGTGAGTCTTCTATAACCTAATACTTAGGTTGATACTTGAAAGGATTTGTGATTTCATTTGTATGGGTAACATCCTCTCCCTGACACCTTCTTGAGGATCACCACCATCTGTGACTTAATAGAAATGCTTAATAGACTAGTCTTGTGAGTATAATGTAAGCATAGCTTGACTGCTAAATTTGAGCTATATGACCTGAATTCAAATTCTATCACATCAGATCTTGAGTAAATCTCTTAATCTTTAGGAGTTCAGATTCTTCATCTTTAAAATGAGATTGTTGGATTAGTTGGCCCCTGAGCTACTTTCATACTCAAGATCCATGATCCTTTAAAAACTGATATTTCTATGATTCCAAGAGTCACCACCCTCAAGTAAAGCCACTCTACATTAAGCCATCAGTGTATCCATATATGAAGCCTTTCTAGCTTAATCTTTTAGTCATCTGAAATGACCTTCAAGGGTATAGGCTTACTTCCATACCAGAAGGACAGTGGAGTTAGAATTTTAGCACCTATCATAGCATAAGAAAACTACTCATTGCATCTGATACGTAAAATGGATAGGGCATTCTCTGCCTCTCTCTTCTCCACCCCTACTCCCACCTGGTATCTTCTCTTGTGGGTATTTTGAGCTCTTGGTTTATAGAATTTAAAGCTGGAAGTCAGATAATCCAATATCATTTTATTGATGATGAAGTGAGTTTCCCAGGGTCACATGGGTACCTTAGTAAGAGAGCTGGACTTCTCACTCAGGTCCTCTGATTGCAAATTTAGTGTCCTTTTCAGTAAGCAAAGCCTATTACTCTTCTGGTGAGATTTTTAAAGGAAGTAGGGAAAGGGTTATCATTCTAGAAGCTAGGGATGGAATTTTCAGGTTTATTCTAGTCCTATAGTTTTGAGTTCCCTTGATCAGTTGAATGGCTCTGGTTAGGCTTTGGTTTCACCAAAGCTACAAATAGCTAATATTGCATCTTTGTAATTTGAAATCCAATTTTATTACTTCTTTGATAAAGACAGGATTACCCTGGGCAAGGGCCCTATATCCTATACCCTATAGCCTTGAACATTTGTTGATGAGTTGATACAATTGACCTTGGAGGATTTAGAAAAAGGATTGAGACTTACTAGATTGTTCTCCCTTGGAGCCTGCACAATATTTACCCAATAGATTTTTATTTCATTTGTACTAATTCATGGTCTGAGCCCATCCCCATTAATATGATCATTAAGCAAAGAGTAACCTTTCATGCACTGTCTGCTTTCCACTTAAAATGCCGCAGTTGATCTCTGTCTACTAATGGCAAAGGATCTTTTTTTGGGGGTACCTATTTCTCTCCCTTCCTCTTTTTGTTCCTTTATAAGGGAAAAAGCCTTATAAACTTTGCTTTCTACCTCTTGCTTGCAACTAGATGTTTATGTAAACAGAGACAAAATGTTTTTTTCTTGGAAACATCATAGACAGGTGAGCTTTTTAGGTGCACATAAATGAGGAGACCTTCTTCCTTGTTAGGTGACAAACCCCTCTACTCCTTCCCCTAACATCTAGGGGACTAGAGATAGGGGGAGGAGAAGAAAGTGGGAGTAGACCCGTGCAGGGCCAATGAGCAGCTGGCTGCACTGAATGAGTGACTGAGAGAGTTGGGACCCTGTAAAGCCTGTACAGCAGCAAGCCAGCCATTGCAGTGGCCTGGCACTAGAGGGCACAGGTGTATTGGCAGAGTGGTGGCCTCCGGGGACTCAGCTTGGATTTCTGGACGGTGAACTTGGCTGTGCCTGGGCTGGGGGGCTGGAGCTCTGTAACCACTCAGTAGATCAGACTGCAATGAGTCCCTCCACCAATGGCTCTCTTTTCTGGGGAGACATTGGACTGGGAATTTCCCCTAAGATCTCCAATACCTGGCTGCTGCTTCCTTGTGCAGGGAGATGGGGATGCAATTAATCTTGAGTTGGGATGGTGGGGGGGATAATGGTGGTGGAGGGTATGGTAGTGCTTCCCTGTTTTGAGGTAGTCCCTGCCAGGTTAAGTGGCTTAGTTATGTCTTGCTTCTCTTTTGGGCACTCAGTGTGTGTCCTCCTAGGATTTTCCTTTATTTCTCCTTCCTCCCTTTCTTTTCCCCAGAATTCTCCCAATATTTTTTCTTCCACTTTTCAACCATCACTCCCTTCACCAAAATCTGTTCCTTTCCTCTCTACTCTTTCTCTTTTTCTCTTTTCTATAGTTAGTGGCAAATCACTGTAGGCAGCTCTTAAACTGCCTCCTCTAATCTCCAAAAGGCAAATAATAATAATAATAATTAATAATAATATTCGCACATTGGATAGAAGGCTCATAGGGGTCAAATCTGGGTTCATTTCCCACCTCTGATAAATATTGGCTGTGTGGCAACCTGGGCAAATTGCTTAGTCTCTAGCACTCCAGGCAGCTCTCTAAGACTAAATGGACAGGCCAGATAGGCTCTTCATAGGTGGAAGGAGTTTCTACACTGGTTAAGGGTTTGAACTGATTTTGCCTTTCTTCATATTCCTATCACCCATCATAGTGCCTGGCACATAATGAGCACTTAATACATGCTTGTTGACTACATTGTTGAAGTCACAAATTTAGTACAAAAACATATAATGACTGTCATTTTTTTGAACTTATTTCACATAAGCTTTATAACAACCTGATGAAGAAGGTATTAATGGTAGAATATTAACCCCATTTTCTCGATAAGTTGGTTAGTCAGTTAGCTACTGCTAAATGACGTTTCTGTCCATTGTCACATAGTAAATGTTGGAGATGTGATTTGAACCCGGGGCATTGGTGCTACTATTAATGGACTTTTTCCTACTCAAGGCTCAAATTAATTTATATCTGATTACTCCTGCAGATAATGTTAGGAGAAAGGGAAGTATCCAGTAGTGCTCATTTCATGCCTTGTACTTTCCTTTGAATTTTCTCCTTCCTTTCATCTTATTTCTGAATGTCTTCTAACTTCCTTGTCCTCTTCTCTGAGAGCTCCTATTCCTCCAGGAAACCATCCTCAACTCCTCTAGCTATCCCTGAACTTCCTCCACTTGGAAACCTTTAACACAAAGATGAAGTTTCACATTATTTAGCCCTTAATTGTGATTCAGTATCCTGTCTTATATCATTCAATTCAGTTGCTGTGTTGAACAAATAATTATTAAGCACCTACCAAGTGACAGGGAATAAAGAGAGAAAGAAAAGATACAAACCCTGCTCTTAAGTAGTTTCTAGTGAATGCCAGGATCCGAACTTTTTACTTTATTTAGTAGACAATGGGGAAAGACTGGAATTTTTTGAGTAAGAGTGATTAAGAGTCATGAATTGGTTCCAGCAGCAGCATGAAGCATTGATTGGAGAACAGATGAAGACCTTTAGCAAGTCATTGCAACAGTCTAGGTAAGAAGAGATGAGTATCTGAAATGGGTGGTTTTCAGAGATATAGAAATATTCAAAAATGAAATCTTTGCTATTCATTTACCATGCCTTATACTCTACTGGATGGGTCATGAAACTTGAGAGATCCATGAGCTACCAATTCTGAGACAGTAGGTTATGAGGTGATGGCACCCTACTCAGGGGATTGGGTGACTTGTGAACCTTCTGTTTCATTTCTTATCTTGCAGAGTTTTGTTTTATTTTTAAGATTGCTGAGATAAAACCTTTCTTTGTGCCCATAGCTGCTGGTATCTTCTCTTCAACCCTAATGACCTCATATTCATTCTTCCTCTGTCCTTCTTTCCCTCTTCCCCTCCTCCTTCTTTCCCTCCCTCTCTCCTTCCCTCCTTCCCCCTCTGTCTCTGTTTCTTTGTCTTTCTGTCTCTCATTCTCTCTCTATCTCTGTCTCTATCTGTCTCTGTCTCTCTAAAACACACACACACACACACACACACATTTTCTCTCAGATATAGAATGTAAGCTTACCAAATTTATTTCTTTTTTGCCTTTGTAATTCCTGTGCCTAGCACAGTAAGTGTCATATAGCAAGCACATGATTGTTGCATATGGGTCAGTTTCTTGATTGGTAATGCCTTGAGAATCCTTGGATAGGTAGTGTTATTAAAATTTTATGGGACATTAAATACAGATGTCGCAGAGCTAACTGCAGAAGACCAAGTATATGGCAATAGCAAACAGAATTGTTCATTCCATCGCCCACCTGCCAGCCACTTTTGCATCCTACTAGACAGCTTGGGGAACAATCCTAGTCTGAATATTGTCTGAAAACTTGGTGTTTCTTTGAGGGGAAAAAGGCTCTTTCCATTTGTATTATTTTACTCTATTTCAGATGCAAAGTATGCTGGGTGTTCTTTGCCATGAGCACAGCTAGAATACAAAAATCAATTATTTTGCCATATGATACCCAGCAACAGAACGAATGTTAGGTCCCTTCTGTACCAGTGATATTTATTTAACCTGGTAATAACCTGAAAGGGTCAGAGACCCCCTCACTGTCCCTAGGATTAATTTTATATCCCTAGCTACTGGTTTCCCTTTTATATGCAAGAATTTTCATTTATGAAGCTTCACTTTCCTAGTCTTTGAACTCTGAATGGGGTTTAATGTCCTTTGTTATCATAGAAGATCTGAAAACTTCCCTTTAGAACATTTTTAGCACCAGCCCTGAAATCAGGAAGACCTGAGTTCAAATATAACCTCAGATATTTAACACTTCCTAGTTGTGTGACCCTGGGCAAGTTACTTAATCCCAAATGCCTTAGCAAAAAAGCAAAGAAAGAAAGAAAAAAAACCCTCCCATTTTTGGGGAAGAATAGGGTTTCCCTGAGTAAATCATTATCTCCTGATGTTTCATTTTCCTTGTTTTTATGTGAAGAAAACTTCTTGGAAAAAGGATATTTTGCTTCAAAAATAATATTTTTAAATGCAATGACCTCTTCATATTTTACATCCCTCTAAACAGCAATAGTACATTAAAGTGGACAGAACCCTACATTTGGAGATAGGAGACTTAGATTGAAATCCTCCTCTAACATAGCCTGAGTGACCTCAGTCAAATTATTTAATTTTGGGGGCCTCAGTTATCTCAGCTGTAAAGTGATGGCATTGAAGTTGTTCTCTTAAGTCTCTATATCTTTGAGTTAATGCTATGATTCAATCAGTGAAGAAATAGGATTAACATGTCACTCACTGAATAGAGACATGCAAATGGAGGCAGTTCTGAGCAGCTAAAAAATCTGAGTTTTATCTTGAAAAAAAATGAAAAAGAAATCAGTTCCAAACATGTGGTCATTGTGCTGCTTTAGATAGTCTATTTAACTTACAAAGCACTGCAAGGGCAACTTAAGAAAGTCTTCCTAGATGATGTTTTCACATTACACCATAATGGCAGAAATAGTTCCAAACCTGAAACACAAGAGGCTTTTGAGGAATTCTGACAGCTGGGCAACTTTCCCTTCCCTCCCTCCAAACACTGCCCTTTATTGTTGCTTGCCTTCATCATTTAATGGGAATGTAAAGGTCTCAGGGAGCTCGTGGTCCTGCCTGGGTTTCGGGTAATTGTTCCACGGGCCCTTTTATGCCTTTGGAAACTTTACCAGAAAAGTTTTATAGGGTCATGAAGTCTCAGGGAGTACAGTAAAGTCAAACTTAGCATCTCTGGACATAACTCAGGCTGATTTTCATTTGATGTACGTGGAAAACATTTATTTGCATGAAGAAAACAACGAATGGGAAGGAAGCAGTGTGGCCAAATACAGTTTTGAGAGTTCCAGAGCTGGCACAGGTGCCCGGGATCTCCGCATCTTTGGGTTTCCAGCTGTGTGGAAATTGCAGCAAGCGGGCAGCGGCTACCAGGGCAGGTTGTATGGTTAGAGTTAGAAGGTCTGTTTTTCATCCTCACCCCCCCCATATCTGTGTGAATATAAACAAATTGTGGACCTCTTTGGGCCCCATTTTCTTCCTGTAGAAGAAGAAAAAAGATAAGGTAGTAATCATTTCAAGTCTCTTCTGATTCTAAATTTTAGCATCTCTATGTACTGTTAATTGACTGGTTTAGCTGGTTTAGACAAAATATTTGGAAACATCTGGGGGATTGAATGAGTTCTTCATTTGTTCTGACTTTTGTAACTTATATATATATATGTATATATATATACATATATGTGTGTGTGTATATATATATATTGTGTATCTATCTATCTATCTATCTATCTATCTATCTATCTATCTATCTATCTATCTATCTATCTATC
>JAJPUD010001218.1:252809-263998 GCA_023553655.1 Myrmecobius fasciatus | reverse complement strand
GAGAGAGAGAGAGAGAGAGAGAGAGAGAGAGAGAGAGAGGAGGTGAGGGGAGGAAGAAGAGAGAGAGCAACACTGAGATTTTTCCTGATTTGGGCTTACTGGAGCAGTGTCCAGAGTTCTAGATCCAGCATGAACACTCTCACTATTGTTTCTTCCCTTGGCTTGTCTTAGTTCTAGTTTCCTCATTTATAAAATAAATGTATTGGGCTAACTCAGCTCTAGGTTGCTTTCTAGTTGCAGATACTTTCCTGAACGGTGTGTGTGTGTGTGTGTGTGTGTGTGTGTGTGTGTGTGTGTGTGTGTGTGTAAATAATGGACCTTTTTGACAGTCTGATGAAACCTATGACCCTCCTTGGAGTAAGATTTTTACATGTATAGAATAACAGAGGAAACCAATTACAGTTGAATTATAGTTATCAAATTAAAACAATCCCTATAATTCATGGTCTTTAGGCGAAGAAGCTTGGATTTAGAAGGTGTAGTGTCCACTCTTTGGTTGGTAGGGTAAATACAGATAGGAACCTGCAAGCACGTTGTATAAAGCGCCCTTATCCAGAGCTCCATGGCAGCTCTGAGGAATTAGTAAGAAACAGAAAGAAGTAGAAGTTACATATGACTTTAGGTAAGCCCAAGGGGGTTAGGGGATTGAGAAAATCCAGTAAAATGAGGTTGGGTTAATAGACTAGATGACTTCTCATATCCCTTCCAGGCACAGATGTAATTCCTAGGGTAAACTCTTTCTCTTTCTGTCTCTGCCTCTCCCTCTCTGTCTCTCTGTCTTTCTCTGTTTCTCTGCCTCTCTGTCTCTCTTCTTCTCCTTTCTCTCCCCCTCTCTCCTGATCTCCCCCCCTGCTCTCTCTCTCTCTCTCTCTCTCTCTCTCTCTCTCTCTCTCTCTCTCGACTTAAATTTTTTTCTAAAACTAGATTTGGGGTTTATTTGCTCTCTTTTTTTAATTTTTAATTTCTCTTTCTCTCTTTCCCTCTCCCTCTTCCCTCCTTTCTTCTGTCTGCCTCTCTCCCTTTCTCTCTCCTTTCTTTTTTTTCTCTCTCTCCACTCTCCACTCTGTCCCTCCCTCTGTCTCCTTCCCCACCCCTTGAGGAATGGAATACTGGGGCTAACTATGGATTCAGGCCACCCAGGAAAAGTATCCAATTTGCAGTCTCCCACTCTGGGAGACAAGGTGGGCCAGGATAGTGATACAATAGTGAGAAGATGCTAAGGATGACGACTTGGGATATTGACTTTATATGATAATATAGGCTAATGGAAAACCTGGGAGATGAGGTGCAGGGACAGAATCGATCTTAAGGGGGAACCCAGCTCTTTTAGGTATGGAGGGCACCTACTCATCAATGTTGGTGCCCTGGGACAAAGGTCAGATATACTGACTCTGGTTATAACTTTGGTTATAATATCTGTTATACTATAACTCTGGCTATTATATTCTGTGAATCTATGCTTAGCTTGCTCTAATATAGGGATCAGTCTCAGTCCTACCTTACATAACTCCATCACGTGGTGTCATGTATTCTTCTACAAGGAAAATAAAGAAAAGACATGATTTTCTGACTTAAAATGACCAACCCTTCTTCCCTCCTCTAGTATGGGAATCACCATAAGAATTGTAGCAGAAGGATATGAGTCTCAACAGCCTTTGGCCCCTAGAGGACTTAAATGCTTATTCCCAAAGTGGATTATCTGGGAAAGCTGTTTACATATTGACTAGCATGTAATCCATTAACATAAGGCAAAGTAGAAGCTTTCTGTTGACTCTTCACAGCATGTCCAGAATTACAGGAACTTTTCTTCAGGCAGAAAATCAGAGTTCTGGCTGTATTTCATTCAAATTAAGTGGAGAACTTCTAAGCTCTGGGCTAGGAAGTAAATGTAACTTTCTACACTGTGACCTTATATTTAGGGTATGTGTGCATGTGTGTGGGTCCAGGTGTGTGCTACTGATAAATACTTAACAACCAGTTATCGGGAAAATGGTACTTGTAATACTCTTTAAAGTTTAATCTGTATAGTTAATATTTTCCCTATCACTTTCTTAAGTTTGGACAATCAATAAAATATACCCTGATTTGTAGCATATTCCAATTTCCAAGCTGTCATTGCTCATGCTGAACATTTAATAATTGACTCTCAGAATCTATTCAAGCTGTTTCAGCATACCCTTGATTCATATCTGAGTGCATCTTGTGTATGTGTATAAACAGACTTTAGGACATGTCCTGTATTTGTGTCTCCAAACTCCTTTAAGTCATTTTGAAGGCAGTCAGGGTGCAATTCTGAAATGACTCTCCTCCTCTCAGAAACATTGCATGATTCCTAACTTCTCTTTCCCTCATCTGTCCCATAAGCTGTCATCTCTTCCCAAATTACTCTGTGTTTCCTTTGCTGTTTATGTGGAATATCATCTAACAGAACGTAAGGTGCCTAAAGTCTGCATCCCAAGAATCCAGAGAGGTACTTTGCATCATTTAAAAAAAATAAATTTAAATTGATAAATTATGTATTAGCTAACTGGCTTAGGGGTTAGAGTGTTAGAGCTAGAGTTGAGAAGATCAGAACAGAATTCTAATCCAGTTTTGTATATCTCCTAGCTGTATGACTCTAGGCAATTCATTTAACCTATGTTTGCCTGGATTTCCTCATTTACAAAATAGTGATGATAATAATACCTCCCAGAGTTATTGTGAGGATTAAATGAGGTCATTTTTGGCAAAGTGCTTTAGAAATCTAGAAGTACTACATAAATGCTATTATTATTAACAAAAATAAAAATGTGAAATCCCTAGGTAATGAGATAAAGTGACAAATTATTTTGTGTTAGCCATTAGTCATCCAAATCTATACTGGATTTTGGTTTTCTGTCGCCTATACAGTGTTTCTTATAACGTCCATCACTGACATTTTGTCCCTTATTGGTCTCTACTCCTTTAAATAGTTTTAAAGAAAATTGGTGATTTTTTTGTTATATCACATTCATTTCTGAATATATTTCTTCCCCTCTCTCATATCCAGAGAGTTATCCCTTGGAATAAAATTTTAAAATAAAAAGGAAAAAAAAACAATTTGGTGAACTCAAACAAGATATTGACCACAAATGTGAGTATATGTAGGATTCCACATCCATAGTCCCCCAGCTCTACAGTGAATTCTTTCTTAACTGTTTGCTGTCATTTAAAAAAAAAACCCTGGTTTACATGATAGTCTGTGGCAGGTACTCTGGAGGGATATACATATATGTGTGTGTGTGTGTGTGTGTGTGTGTGTTGAAAAAAGACAGTAATATAAGAATTATCATCAAGCAGCATAACGTGCTATGAATCAGTGATAAAAATCAACAAGGATCAAGAGGTTAGAAGAGTAAGGGGTCCTTGTGGGATAGAGAAGCTTAAGAAAGCTTCCAGATGAAGGATCTTATACCTTGACTCATCTCTAAGAAGATTTAGAGGGAAACCACTGGACAAGGAACCTTGGGCTGAGGAGGACATAGGGCAGGGAAGGACAGCGTAAACAAAATCCCAGAGTGTAGAAAGGAAAAAGGCTTCTTTCCTTTCCCTGCTTGTATTTTTAGAGAACAGCTAGCTGGATAGAGGCCTGGAGTTAGGAAGACTCATTTTCCTAAGTTCAAATCTGGTCTCAGATACTTATTAGCTATGTGACCTAAGGCAAGTCACCTAGCTCTGTTTTTCTCATCTGTAAATTAAACTGGAGGAAAAAAGGCAAATCACTCCAATATCTTTGCCAAGAAAACCCCAAAAGAGGTCATGGAGAGCTGGGCACAACTAAAATAAGATGAAACCTTTCATTTCTTGTATTTTCACGTTGCAAAAAATGACACGGGTAATTAGATATTTCTTATTTGATGGGTGATACCCCTCTCCAGCTGAGGTACACCTTTTATTCAGTCACTTATTATTCTTAGATTGGACGATCCCTATAGTCCCTTAAACTGAAACTTAAAAACAAACATTTTATTTCTTTTCCTGGCAGTTCCTTAATAACTTTAGTGAGTAGATAGTTGGCATCAGACAATACCTGGGTATAAGTATTTCTACTGTGTGATGCTGGGAAAATCACTTAACCTCTCAAGGCTCAAGACCAGAGGAATCACATCTTGCTGCTACTACTCCCAAGTGCAGCCAGAACCATATTAAATTATAATTTAATGTAATGTATTTAATTTAAATAATGTAATATGTAACAAAATAAAAAATGATAAAACATAGATAATATTGCATTTTAAGACCAAGTCAGCATATGGCCAGAAGAGATCCTTATATATGGTTGAGTGGCCCTTTTCTATTTGAATTTGACACAACTGTTGGAGGCCACTCCAAGATTGTAATTGCAGGGAAGGTGGCTACCTGTTTTTTAAATGGAATTTCCTCACCTGTAAGTTCCTTCTTCCAGTGAGATCCCAGGTCTTATTACTGAGTCATTTGGCTTTCTAGGTTTATTTTTGTTTTTTAAGTTTTCTTTTATAATATTAAAAAAATGATGTTTTTATTTTTACATTGTAGCTCCTGGACTCTTTCTCCCTTCAGTCCCAAACTAATTTGATCCTTGGAACAAAAACATTTAAAAAAATAATCCCAAAGGCCTGAAACAGTGACCAATTTTGGCTATACTACAGAGTCTTCTGCCCTCAGAACCCCCAGCCTTTTTTTGCAGAGAGGAGGAAGGTATGTTTCATTATCTGTCCTCTGCCCCAAGTCAATCACTTTCACTCAGTGCAGGTGAATAGCCTGGAAAACTTCTGATTTAGCTCTGAGTAGCAAAACACCTGGTTTGTCCTCTCTAGCTTACCTTCACCCATATGAAACCTATTTATTTTATGAAGGTATGAGAGGGAAGTAGTGGGGAGCAAACAAAAAAACAAGCAGCTCAATTAAAAAAATGTTCCATGTTTTGTGGCTGAAAACTAAGCTCTTCAAGTTCAGGTAAGCTCAAACAAAGCATTTAAGCCCTCAGCTCAGATGCCTGGAAATCTTGGGGAGATTGGAAAGTCAGGGATTTGGTCTGGGATTCTTGATTTTGATGATTCAGTGAGGAAGTTTGAGCCTGGGACATAATGCCCAGCAAGTGACTAAGACCAACTTTGCATATGATGCCCTTGATTGCTACCTGAAGGAAAGAAAGCATTGTAAACCCTTCATTCTTGCTTGTTTGTGTTTGTATTTAATGCATGTCCTTGAAGGCCTTGAGGAATTTGTTTTATAAACTCACCCAAACTTGGATTGCTTGATTGTTGAAATCCACCCAAACTTGGATTGCTTGATTGTTGGAGCCCAGATCTTGGGAGATCTTTTATTTCCATGGAGAGTGACATTTTCCTGTTATTATTTTCCTTACGTTATTAAACAAGGCTAAAAGGGATTGTGATCTGCATCATAGGTATATTAGTATTTGATTTCTTAATTGATTTTTCTTTGTGGGGGGGGAGCACAACAGCACTCTAGCAACTCCTTATATTATTAAATAAGGCTAAAAGGGATTGAGATCTTCATCATAGAAGGAGTATTGATACTTAAGAAATCATGGATCCTTGAAATATTAACAGCATGTCAAAATAGGCTTGAACAATTATTCCTGAGGTATTGCCTGGGTACCACTAGGCATCTTTGGATTTGAGAGTAATAAAACGAAATGGGAACCTTTCTAAAATATGTTTTGGAGATGGGATGGACAAAGGGTTCTGGCTGTGGTATTGAGTTTCTTTCTCTTAGTGAAACATATCAAAAATGACTCACTGAAATTTTTTCTTTAATGATACCTAATTTCTGAATTAGTTACAGAGAACTTGTGTTGCCTCAAATATATATTCTGTAGAGGTAGCATTGTATTGTGGAAAGAGGACTTAGAAGTTTTAGAATGAGGAAGACTAAGGTCTTGATTCTGCCTCACAAAGGTAGCTTTGTGACTTTAAACAAATTTTACCTCTTGGTTCCTCAGTTTCCCCATTTGTAAAATTAGGATATTGAACTAAATGGGATCTCAGGTCCCATCCAATTCAATATCTCCAATCCTCTGATGCTTTGTGTGTAAAGAGAAAGGAAGCAGCTGTTGAAGTCTTGATTGGAATAATGAGCAGAAAACAGAAGTTACTTGAATGTAGGGAGTGGGGGGGAAGCAAGTGGACTCAGGGTCTCTGCCCATCTTACCCTCAAGAATGGTAATGGCTTTCAGCTCCCACCAACTTTGGCTTTGTGGCTTGTGTTGTGGGAGAGAAACATTTCCAAATTTCTCAGTGAAACTGTGACAGTTTCTCTTTTCTGTTCCTTCCTTATCTCATTCCTTATTTATCTGGGCCTCCCTTCCCCCTAGTTCTAGGAAGTAAGCCCTGGCAACTTCTTACCTCTGGGCACTGTGAAGGATAGCAACCTTTTCTGAATTCCCACCGTCTTCCTGTGGCTTTACTCACCATCTTGTTTGGTAGCTGTTTGCATCATTGCTGTGGATGTAAGTCTTTAAATACATTATAAAGATTGGGACCCAGAGGAAGGCACTTCTGAAGTCATCAAATCCAGGCCCTTCAATTACATGCTAGGGAACTGGGGCCAAGGGTTATATCTATAGTTAAGTGGCAAAGTCAGAACTGGAACCCAGAGTCTGAGTACAAATCAGTGCTCTTTCTATTGTTACACATTGCCACCAATTCTTCTTGTCTTCCTACAATAGCTTGAAAGCTCCTTGAAGGTAGAAATTATTATTTTTTTGCATCCCCAGTGCTTAATCCAATATCTAGGGAACACTAGGGATTTAATAATTGTCTACTGAATTGAAACTTGCATGGAAGCCTTCAACCTAAGGCAGGTAAGGTGGTTCAGTGGATAGAGCACAGGACTTGGAATCAGGAAGAAATGAATTCAAATCTTGTCAGACTCTAACTCTTTGGGTAATTTAGCCTCTCAGGTTCAGATTCCCCATCTAAAAATGGGCATTATAATAGCATAGTTATTGTGAGGATCCAAAGATAAAAAATATACAAGTGTTTCACAACACCTAAAATGCCATAAAATTGTTGATTATTAATACTATCTCCTGGTTGAATTGGTTGAGGTTGATATTTTTTTTCCATCAGTGTGAAAATACTGGATCCTAAAATTCTGTAGGAAGTATTTCTATTCCTCTGAAGAATTTTCGACATTTGAATCCTTTTGGAAAGCTACATGTTAGTAATCATTTCTGCCCTACCCCCAATACCACAGGATCATGGCCAATTTCTGCAGGCTGGCTCTATGGTCATTTGAATAGCATGACAGGTTTGAAATGGCTTCTATTGGTGCCATGAAAGCATTAATGAAGATATCTCTTAGACATACACCCCAAACTTCTATTTGAAAGTCTTCTTTAAGAAATAATTTATAGGGAAAAATCTAAAAGAAAGGCAGGGAATTTGTTTGGAGTGGAGTAGGAGCATAAAAAGATTCCCTATCTTTATATCTGAATTAGAAAGAGTCCACGATGTGTGCCCACTTATCAGTGTTATACTTAAGCAAAGGCAACTAGGACTTTGCCCTATGGGCACTGAAATGAATGCATATATGCTGCCTCTATAACAAGGTATATTTCCCACCCCCCACGCCCCAATCAAACATCAAAGCTTCATAAATGGAGAATGGAAAGGGACCGTAGAACATTTCTGTTCAGTCTTCTCATTTTATAGATGAGGAAACTGAGATCCAATTTTTGCCCTCAGTCAAGGTCATACAAGTGAGAAATACTGACCTCTAAGGTCACCCAAGCTTGTTTGTGTCATGGACCCCTTTACAGTCAAGTAAAACTTGGAGTCCTTTTCAAAATAAAAATATTTTTAAATGAATAAAACATAGAAGATCATAAGAGAAACAAGTTGTGTAGAAAAAACAGGGCTGTGTGTGTGTGTGTATATATACACACATACACACACACACACACACATATATATATATACATATTTTAAAGTTAAATTTTGAATCCCATTCCTCTGGGAATCCAAATCTAGTACTCTTGCCTTTTTGCCATTTTTGTGCTAATTCCTTCCCTCTCCACGCCATTCACTGTCAGTGTACCACCATAGTACGGTGCTCTTCTCCTGAGGACATTCAACTCTCCTGCCATGACTGTAACCAGACTCGGGCCATCCTCTGTGCCATTGCCTCCCTACTCTCTCCACTAAATCTTCTCCAGCTATGAATTATTCATAATTTTCTTTTTGCAACTGTCTCTTTAGAAAAGCTCACTAGGATGTGATATCTGGGCTTTCCTTTGCTGAGACATCACTTGCCTCTTTTTTTGGGACGGGAAGAGGAATATGAAATCCTTGTAGACATGCTAGAGCTTCCTTTATTCCATGTACACAGCCAGAATAATGGATGAATCCCAGCAAGATCCCATCTCCCAGAGGTGTCCTGGCTGGTATTCATGACTTAAACCTTGCCTTTTAACCCCTTTGACATAATTACAACACAATCCTCCAAATGAATGGAAGGTTTGTCCTATGGCTTTTATCTTCATCTCCTGAACTTTGCTTTTCCCAGTGTTGTAGGAGTCTCCATATTTCACTTCTCTTCAGGAGAGAAACTTTGGTTGTTTTCAGATTAGGCTCAGGGTCTTTGTTATTTATTTGTTTGTTTATTTATTTATGTTACATTGACTGCTGGAGCTGGAAGTAGGATGGTAGAGAGAGATGGTTAATTATTGAGAATTCAGAACAAAAAGTCATCTTTTGGGGTTTCCCAGGCTTCCTCTATTACCTCTGTTTTTGTTCAATAAAATCTCAAGTTTTAGGTAAGGGGGTTGGTCTAGACCAAGGATACTTAACTTGTCATAAGTAAACTTTTAAAAAGATATTTTTTGATCCCTGTTTTTCTATATAACTGTTTTTTATAATCCTCTGTGTTTTATTTACTTAAAAACATTTTTATTTTGAAAAGGGCTACATATATTCCACCTGACTGCAAAGGAGTACATAATGTAAACAAGCTTAGGTGATCTTCAAGGTCATTAAAAAAACTAAACTAAAAAAGAAAGAAACCATCAGATCTTTCAGTCAGAATCCTCATTCTAGGAGTGAAAGGACCTTTGGAGGGTATCTCATTCAGCCTGCTTATTTTTCTAGATTAGAAAATACAGGTTCAGGTAGATTATGGGATTTGCTTAACTTCAAAAGGTAGCAAGGACCAGAGCAGAAATTTTAACTGGGGTCTCTGACTCCAATTTCATTTTTCTTTCCATTGTATCATTATTTCCTCACCAAAAAGGAAGTAGTCAATAGCCCTATCAATGGAGGAAGACCTGTTATGCGTGAAATTATGCATCCAAGCAAATGTCGGAAACTCGATAACTATGAACAGCATGATGTTAGCACTATGTGTCGAGCCTTTTTCTCAAGAATTTATTCAGCTTTCAATAAGGAATTAACATCCTGGAGCACATTGTTTGCATTTTAACCATATGAAAAGTGGTTAAGCGCCGAGTAGGAGCTAGATGGGATGTTCTAAGAGTCCTATGTGTCTTGATCTGGGGATATTCTTTTGATGCCCACAGGAAGCAACATATGCCCAGGATATTCACAGGAACTGGAGAAACAGAAACCCTGGGTTATTCTTAGGGCAGGGCTCCAGGGAACCATTCTAGCCTAGTCAATGGCTTGAAATGATGGCAGGATGGTAGAGAGGATGATCTTCAGGAGAAAAAGGGAGGGGAAAGGTAAGACCTATTTGAGCTAGTGACCTACCTGCAGCCTAATAGCTTTTACTTATTTATATAGATATCATCCATACTCAGAGTAGGGATGCTAAATCTTTTTTTTTTTTTTCTGATATATACCCTTTTTGGCAGTTTGGTGAAACCAATGGACCCTTCCTTAGAAATTTATGAAGCAAAATACATAGGATCACAGTGAAAACATTATTTTGGAATGGTTTTCAATATACATTCACTCTCACTCTCTCTCTATGCACATATACATGCACATATGTGTATATATACATACATGCATATACATACACATACATATACACATGCATATATATATATACATATATGCATATATTTTGTGTATATTTTGTCATATTTTTCTATTTGCATATATATACATATACACACACATACACACACATATAGGCAGCTAGGTAACTGAATGGATAGAATGCCAGGCTTGAAGTCAAGAAGCCTTATCTTCCTGAGTTTAAATCTAGCCTCAGACATTTATGAGCTGTGTGATCCTGAGCAAGTCACTGTTTGCCCCAGTTTCTCCATTGGTAAAATGAGCTGGAGAAGGAAATGGCAAACTACTCAAATATTTTGTCAAGAAAACCCCAAATAGGACAGACATACACCCCCCCATGTATGCATGTATAATGTTTGTTTCACAGATCTCAGGTTAAGAATCCTTATATATTTTTTTTTAATTTTTATTTTATTTGCATAACATATGTGTGGGTAATTCTTCAACAATAACCCTTACATAGCTTTCCGTTACAAATTTTCCCCCCAACTCCCCACCCCTCCCCTAGATGGCAGGATATCCACTACATGTTAATTATGTTAAAATATTGGCAAATCGAATATATGTATACATATTTCCAAACTTATCATTGGTGTGCAAGAAAAATCTTATCTACACAAACAATATATCAGATAAAGGAAACACAATGTAAGCAAACATCAATCAAGGAGTATGAGAATGTTATGTTGTGGTCCAAATTTCGCATCCCTCTCTCTGGGTGTATATGGCTTTCTTCAGTGAACAATTGGAGGTGGTTTGAAACATTTCATTGTTGAAGAGAGCCATGTCCATCAGAATTGATCGTCATATAGTACTGTTGTTGCCGTGTATAATGATCTCCTGGTTCTGCTCATTTCACTCAGCATCAGTTCATGTAAGTCTCTCCAGGCCTCTCTGAAATCATCTTGCTGGTCATTTCTTACAGAACAATAATATTCCATAACATTCATATACCATAATTTATTCAGCCATTCTCCAATTGAAGGGCATCTATTCAATTTCCAGTTTCTAGCCACTACAGAAAGGGCTGCCACAAACATTCTTGCACATGTGGGGCCTTTTCCTTCCTTTATGATTTCTTTGGGATATAAGCCCAATAGAAATGCTGCTGGGTCAAAGGGTATGCACAGTTTGATAACTTTTTGAGCATAGCTCCAAATTGTTCTCCAGAATGGCTGTATCCGT
>JAJPUD010001218.1:233456-252799 GCA_023553655.1 Myrmecobius fasciatus | reverse complement strand
AAAAGAATTCACACTCAAGTCTTCTTGACTCTAAACTCAGCATCTTTCCCACTGTGCCACCTACTCCTGATCTGGTTTTGTGATGACATTTTAATCTCTTTCCTTCTTCCTTCAACATCCCTGGTCTTTGAGGCTCCAGCTGTGTTTTTGAGGACTCACAGGAGAGAGGTTTGGTTGATTGTTTGTGAAGTCAATTTATTTTGTGATCAACATTTTAACACAATAATTTACAGCTCAGAGCTACAAAAGACAAAGGAAAAATGAAAAGTGGCAAAAGCTGCCATGTGTGGCTTTTGAAGATTCTTTTGAAATTTCAGGAAAAAGAAGAGCTCTGAGTTATGAATCTGTGTGGGGATTGGCTTGGGGGAAAGGACAGGGCACCAGCTATGGATTCATTTAATCTCATTTATAATGTGGTTTCATGGACAACAGTCATCTCTTAGTTGTTTAGATATTGTGTCAATCTTTGTGCTTTAAATTAAGTGTATTTTGAGAGTGGGGAATAAAGCATGAAATTTGTTTTAATGAAGGGGACTTTCCCTATGTTTTGTTGGATAATAGGCCTCCTGTTTAATGAAATTCATAATATGTCAGCAGGTTAAATCTTTTTGGTCTTAGGTAAAACTTGGATATATTAGGGAGGAGAATAATTTCTTTATGTCACTTTTTAGTATATTATTATGACAAGAGAGTGAGTTAATGATCCTTCCCATCATCAAAAGGCATTCAAAACCTTGTAGTTCCTGAAATATGAGAACATAATCGGAACATCCTCTGTAACAAATTCATTTATTTCACTTTTTCTATTACCATTGTATGTACTGAAATTGATCAAGGGTTCATCTGCTCAAAGCCAAATCCATTTATCCAAAGGAAGGCCTGTAGGAATATGGAGATATGACATTCTGTAAGAATTGGTTAGTTATTGGTTGGTTGACTTGGTTACCTG
Organism: Myrmecobius fasciatus; assembly: GCA_023553655.1. Lineage (NCBI taxonomy): Eukaryota > Metazoa > Chordata > Mammalia > Dasyuromorphia > Myrmecobiidae > Myrmecobius > Myrmecobius fasciatus. The sequence continues at coordinate 251,850 of JAJPUD010001218.1, read as the reverse complement.
GAATTTGAGTTGGTTAAGGCCAAAGACCATAGGGACATTAACTGGCCCATAAAAAATTAAATGTATCTTTACATAGCACCAACACTGTACACAGGTCCCTACACATGTCTTAAAAATTCATGGTTTTGTATAAATGGGCAGAAAAGAGATTGAGCATAGTCACATAGAAATGAGCCTGTGAAAACAGGCTTATAAGAATATAGAAAATTTTCATAAAAGACTTCATAGAAAATCATATAATCTTAGAATTAGGAAGTTTTCAAGATCAGATAGTTCAAGATATTTATTTTAAGTGATAATGTAAAGGCCTGACAGAACACTCTGTTGGCAGAGCCTGTTGTGCTCATTCAGGATGCCCTCAAGTGAGGTTGTCTAGACTAATGTTATTTTGTAGTAAAGTAACTAGATCCCACTAACAAGTCACAACATCCCAATGTAGTTTGACAGATTATTCATTTATGACATTGTTCCTATGAAACTAATTGCTCCCACTCACATTTCACCTAACATGATATTTTCACAAAAGTAATCTGTATGTATGTGAATAAGACAGGAGAAAGAGAAGAGAGGGAGAGAGACTTTTCTTGCATAAATTTTCTTGTATTATAACCTCATTTATTATGCACAAATCAAGACTTGTATAATCTATGCATTATTCTATAGCCTAAGGCCATGAATATTATTCCCATTTAGTCTATGAAAAGTCCATGAATCAACTGTCTTTGAATATTAATGGGTGCCCCTTCCTCCACGTTTCATGAGTTATCTTTCATGATATTTAGATTTAAAAATTTATTTTTCTTTTTACCTTACAAATTTAATTTAAAGCTTTGATTTGTGATCTGTAATTAGGCCAATAAGTCTCCTGATGAAAGTGTGTGTGTGTGTTGTGTTGTCTTGGATGGATTCTCTCCATTCTGAAGGATTCACTATTTTAGTAGCATTGACTACCATACAGGAATAAGTCCTTTCAGCAATATTATCTCCATATAAAGCCATATGATTATTATCTCTTCTTCTTTCTTTCAAATAATAGTCTTTTAACTGGAGGGACAATACAATTTACTACTGTTATTGAGTGAGAAAAGAGCCAAATGATTCTTTGTATTCTTAAGTCATTCTAACTAGGGCCTTTCTTGGTGGTGTAAGATTCACATTTGGTACTCAACCAGGGCATCCCCTTTTCTCCCTAAAAACAATGTTGTTTTTGATGGGTAGAATCTTCATGTTGTCTCTTTGGCTTTTTGGTCACTGGAACTATTTTCCAAATTCTTAATGTGGTTTATGCATCTTAATTTGGCATGTACCCTGACAAAATAAAAATCCTCATGTGCATGACTCAAGGGCCCTCGTACAGATTACCATTCTTATAGCATTGGGGTATGCTAGGATGTCCAATAGCTTTAACCACTTGTTTACTCTAACCTGAGAGTGTTTAGTCACACCAACGTGCAACTTTGCTTTTTCAAAACCAGTATTCAAATTATAACATGCAATTGAAAGGACAACCTACAAAACCTATCCCTCAGATGGATAGACACTGCAGATGGACAATTGGACTCACAATTGAATCAGAAGATGACAGATAAAAAGAAACTCCATGGTCTTTGAAAAATTACACAGTTGTTAGAATTAATCCAACTTGTCTTTGAAACAAAGGTCCATCTTTTTAGCCCCCTAATACTCTTTCAGTGATGGGGCATGGCTATGAATGGATTATTACAGCCTTCAAAAATTGAATTTAAATATCAACCCGAAGTGCATCAAAGAAGCATATATTGGGCACATGTTGAAGAGGTTGCAACACATCAAACAAAGAATAACACAGGGGAAATGATGTAAGAATTTAGTCAAGCAAAGGAATGATTGGAAAAAGAAGATACACTAGTCACATGGTGATATTGGGAGATAAACAATGGAGCTCACAAGTTGCCCATCAGTTATTTTTCTTTATGTTAAGAGAATGATAGACATTCTCCCCCTCCCCACCCCGATCTATCCCAACAGCATTTGAGTGGACCACTTGTGATGAACTTCTAGAAGAATATGGATTTTTAAAAGCCTTACAGGATGGTCAGTCAGGGACTGGTTTTAATCATTGCTGCAGAGATTATCCATTGTGGGATGACATACACTCTGTAACATTGAGCAGTTACTGTAATTATCTTTCAGCAAAGAGGATTTTATCTAAACTTCTCAAAATATTGGCTCCACTGAGGGACTCTGTTTTATTTGTCTCTCTGCTATTTTGCAAATGAAGTCTTACTTTTCCTATCAGTGGTTTAAAGCTCCTTTCTCAGAGGCAGAACCCTATCTCATTAGAGTAGTGGATATCCTAGATTATCTCTTCCCTCTTCTCCCCCTTTGAAGACATTTAAGACTCTGAGAACTTCGTCGTGATAATGTAAGCCACAAAAAGGAAAGCAGGGGTTGCTATCCAGAAAGGACATGGGGATGGCCATTTTAGTAACACAGAAAGGTCAATTAGAGTCAGTTATCCTCCAATTTGCCCCGTGCTTATCAAGGTTTGTCCCGTCCACCGGGACTTTAGTAATTCGTGGGGGCGAGGAGGACCCGACCTGAAGGGAGAGAATAGGCGAGAGAGAGGAAGGAGACTACATGGCAGATGGAATAGTCTCGTTTATTGAAACAAAAGAGCTAGGGTTAAATAGGCCAATGCCGTTAGGGATGAGGAGTTGCAGGAATGTGGAGGTGGTCAGGCTGCCCCGATTGCAGATGGGGTTTAGGTAATTAGCGGAGAATGCAAGGACACGGGGGTTGGGCAGCAGGGAGTGGAAGGCACGGATATGGTCCAGCAGTCTCAAGGTGCAGTTAATCACTCAATCTTAAAGTTTATGCATAGGCCTGTGTTTTCTCATTCTCGGGCCCTGACAAAGGTTAGCCAATTTTATCCCTTTCACTAAATGCTACCTTGCCATGAAAAGACTGGGGCCAGTTTGGAATCATTTAACCTAGAGAATGCATTGCTAGCCATATGCCCCGAGCTGATAAGTGACTAAAGGAAATGCTCCAGAGATATACAAATGTTACTAACAGCACTTTTTGTGGTAACAAAAAACTGGAAACAAAGTAGATGTGCGTCAGCTGGAGGATGGCTATATGGATGTAATGTAATATTACTGCATGAATACTGCAATGAAGTTGATGAATACAGAGGAACATTGTGGGTAGACTTACCTGAAATGATGCAGTATGAAGTGATCAGAACCAAGACAGCTATACTCCATGACTACAACATTGAAAACGAAAAGAACAAAATGATTGAAATGGAATTCTGTGAAATCGTGACCATTTGGCCACAAAGATAAGGACCACCCTCAAATCAGAGGATATCTTCAACTTCTTTGCAAAGGCGAGGAGGCAACTGTGAGTATGAAGTATTACATATGATGTTGGGTTTTTTTTTTTTTTTTACTCTGGTTAGCTTTGTTGAACTCTCATTAAAAATATATTTAAAAAATTTTCTTTAGAAGGATGAATTTTCTTTAGAAGGATTTCTGTAGAGTAGGGATAGATTGGGAAATGTGGGCAATTAAAAAATCTTTCAATAAAATTGTATTTAAAAAAAAAAAAAAAGAAAATACTGGCCCTGGCAGATTGAAGTATCTGAGGTTCTTAAGCCTCTAGCTATCGGTGTCCTGGGCTATTTAATCAGAATCAGATTTATCTATTCCAGCAGGCAATTTTCCATTTTGCCATCCAAGTGCCCATGAACTTGATCTTGGGAAAGCTAAATTCTAATTGCATTTTAATTTAATGATCTGCTTTTTGGGGGAAAATGTGTATTCTATGTCCAGCCAGGTTGGCAGATCTTGGGAAGCAAGTAGCCATTAAAGTGTCTTTGGGAAAGCACTTATAGGATGGTCCTTGAAATGATATGCTTGGCAAGTGTCTGCTCTCCTGTTTAGATTGCAGCACTTGGGCTGCAGAAACTGCAGATAGATCCCACCTGGAGAGGGAAGGCCGAACTAGGACAAGAGGTGATGAAGGAAACTTTCCTTGGAAGCTAAACAAAGGACTTGGGAAAGCCAGGAAATGCTTCCTCTTGACTATCTTCAAAACAGAATGGGAAGGAACTATGTATTCTACAGTTTTAGCAGCTAGAAGGAAATAGCCAAGTAAGGTTCTGCAGTCACGTAGAGAGTGTGCTAGATACAGCATATTTTGGTGTAGGGAAAAGAGTACGTAATTTAAAAAAAAAAAGGCCAAGTAACTTGGATTTTTGTTCTAGGGTTGATACTGATTAGCTGTTGATATAGGGCAAGTAATCTTGCTGGGGTTTTTTCTCATCTGTAAAATAAGGATTTGGAATGTGATGGTCTTTAAAGTTCATTGTAGTACTGATATTTTGTGATGATGGATTTCTGAGAAGTCTGGGACTGATGTGTATATTTATGTAAAGAGTATAAAATTCATAAATACAATGTAATTTTGTCTTGGCTCTTTGAGACATTCTAATAGTTTAGCCAGTTCTTAATTTTTTCAACCTTCTCTTCTAAAATTCTTCTGTTAATTACCATTATTTCTGAAAAGGTAGCATGTGTTCCTTATTTTAATCCCTCATGTGAACTCCTTAAAAGCAGGGACTGTTTTTTGTTTTTGTTTTATTTTTTGCTTTTCTTGGTATCCTCAGCACTTAACATCATGACCGGCACACAGTAGGTGTGCATTTAATGCTAGTTAGACTACTGACATTTATATAAGGCTTTTTTGGAGGGCTAGTAACCCCTTGTGATTTCAGTGTTAAAGAAAACTCTGTATCAATCAATGCACACCAACTAGTACAGCTCTCTCTTTCCCACACAACATTGTGGTTGCAATATATCACAGGTCAGCATAAAAAAGTAAATGGAAATTTGGGGGGAGTTTTGCAGAAGTTGCAGATAACAGAAAAAACGAGATCAGAAATACATAAAATATATGTATAGTATTGTATAATATCAACCAAATTTTACAGTAAGGTACTGTAAACACACCATAAAAGGGAAAAAATCAGACTTCTCTGGTGCCAAGGAAGAATCAAAACAATTTAACCCAGATTTTCCAGATTACGGGGGTGTGCCATCCCCAACCCCTACAGTGTGGAAGGGACAACTATAGGTGACTTGTATCCTGAGAGAGCTAGCTAGAGCACTGAGAAATTAAAGACTTGACTTGGCCAGGGTCCCCCAGTTGGGGCCTCAATGTGGGTCTTCCTGAAAACACAACCAGCTTTCCATTTATTGTGTCATGCTGCTGCTTCTATTGACAAAGTTCTTTATATGCACTATCTCATTTGATCTTCAGAGCAAGCCTGTGAGTAATAGTATTTTCCAATTATACTGATAAGAGAATGGAGATTCAGAGAAATTGTGATTTTTTTTTTCCTCCCCCACCCCCAGGATCTTATAGTTTGATGTTTTGCAAATAAAGTTTTAATTAAAAAAAATAAAAGATCCCCCCCCCAAAAAAAGAAAAATTTGAAACTAGTCTTTCCATGTTACCTCTCATCTGTCCTGCCCCAAATGAACTGAATCCTCTCTTTTCCCCATGTGAATCACCAGAATTTGATGGCAGTTTTCTGGTCTGACAAACTGTGTCACATCCCCAATGTATACCTTGAGAAAATTTCCTGGTTATTCCTGTCAGGTTGACATATGGATGCCTTCTTTCCTCCCAGAAAAAGTTCTTCTCTCAGGGAAGATACTTCTCTTGGGTGCCAGTATCAAGTTTCTTCTATCTTGGTCACCTCTACAGATCCTACTTCTCTATATTCTTTAATGAGAGGGTATTTTCCTCCTCAGGAAATGGAGACTTTGTCAAACCTTGTTCCTATCTACCCTATCTATCCTCCAACTACTTTTTTCTGTGCTATATTCTTCCACTTCTCCACTTCTTGATCTTCGTGTTTTGGCTTGGGATTCCCATTTTGTCTTTTAAAAAAATCTTCTTTCTTTTCTTCTTTCCCTTTTGAGCCTTATCTTCCTATCATCTTGGGAAATACTTTATTCCTTCTTTCCTTACAGTAAGCTGGAGAGGAGAGATACTTTCCTCTTTTTTTCCCCTGAGGCAATTGGGGTTAAGTGAGTTGCCCAGAGTCACACAACCAGGAAGTATTAAGTATCTGAGGCCAGATTTGATTTCAGGTCCTCCTGATTTCAGGGTTGGTGCTGTCTACTATACCAATTAGCTGTACCCTTTTTTTCTTTAATAAATACTTGATTGAGGAAACCAATCTTTTTAACTTTTCTTCTTTCAGGAAGGCCAATCTGCCCTTAATATATACCTATGTGATTGTCTTCAATAATAAGTTTTATAGGTTTCTTTCCCCTTTGTTGTTGTTCAGTCAGTCATACCCCTGTCTCTGTGACTCCATAAATCAGAGAACATTAGGCCCTTCTGTCTTGACTATTTCTCAAAGTCTGTCCAGGTTTATGATTATTGTTTTCATCTCATCCATGCCCCATATCCCCTTTTTTGTTGCCTTCAATCTTTCCCAAAATTAAGCTCTTTCCCAATGAATCCCATCTTCTCATTATGTGGCTAAAGTATTTAAGCTTCAACTTCAGGATTTGACCTCCCAGTGACTTTAATGAATCCTCTCTGTACCTGATAAAATTAAGATCTTCTGTTATTTGCCATTTCCTCCTAGGTACTTGCACTTTTCTGGGACTCCATCACTTCACCAAAACACCCCCCTGTCTTTTCTCCCTAAGTAACCGCATAGGCTGCCAAAATACTCTCCCAATTCCCTGAACAATCAGTAATCACTGGTTCCCTGCAAGACCCTGGTTGCTGTGTTCATACAGTTTATAATAAGACTGTATACTAGCTAAACTTTTTTTCAACAATAAAAAAAATTGTCGATTGTGTCTTTGATTGCACTTTTATTTTTAACTTACTTGTTTATGAAGTATAGCCAGATCCCTTTATTAAAGATAGTTAACATGTCAAAAGACAGTGGATGATAGTTATGTAATCTGAGAAATGTAGTAGACAGTCAGATTATAGATGAAGTGCATCAGCAAATAATTGTGCTGCAAGGCTGAATTTAGATATCCTAATTAGGGAGGCATTTAAGAATTACCTGCAACTGTTGTGGGTAGATTGTAAAACTCATCAGAACTTTGTTGCCTTTAGGCAATGTTTATCATATCCCATCCAAGATAATCATCTGCTTACAGGCATGACTAATTAAACCACCAGATTGGGTGTATATGTACAAGGTTGAAATTGGTAGAAGGTAATGTAGTCCTTACTGTAGGAAGAGAATTGGCTCTGAAGTCAGAGGTCATGGATTTAATTTTGCTTTTGATGTTCACTGTTTATGTTACCTTGGGCATATCACTTAGCATCTTTAGGACTTGGTTTACTCATCTGCAAATGAAGGAGTTGGACTAGACCATAGAGTCTCTTCCCTTTCTAGATAAGTCTGAACAAGGAAAATTAATAATAATAAGAGCCAGGCTACTTTTGGAAGTGCTGAGGAGTTAAATGTTGAGGTGGTTCAACCTGTCCCCATAAAGCCTTGCTCTTTTGGTTATTTCCACATCTATATGTTGGAATTCCAGGGCTGAGGTTCAACATTTCCTCCTCTGATTTATCATACAAACCAAAGGTCTGGTAGATTTGGCTATTGATTTTTGTCGATATAGGAACCAGCATATGCTTTGGGGGCTCAGGGAGATGTGTGGCTTTGGTTAACTAACATGGATAGTTCATGTGTGTTCTCCTGGTGTGTTGAAGACAGTTTGGGAGTAGGGTGCCAAATCTTGCAGGGGATCAGGCCCGGAACGCCATCTCTACATCATAGGAGTGGTGGCCAGAAAGCAGCTGCTAACTCCCTCCCATTTTGGACTCCTCTTCTGGGTCTTTCTGCTCTCCTAGGCCTTTCTGCTCTCCTAGGCGAGCTTTTACTTGTCTTGCCCAGGTCTAGACCTTTTAAATCATTTTAAAGCCATATCTCTATCCCACATAGTCCTCTTACCTCCTTTTCCTTTTATACTCTTGTGTATTATCTTTCTGCCATAGAATGTAAGCTCCTTGAAGGCAGAGACTCTCCTATTTGTATTTGCATCTATCACTTAGTATAGTATCTGGAATATAATAAGAGCTTCACACATCTATCTATTTATCCTCTGCAGGCTGGGGATCTAGTTTAGTGAGATGGTACTTGGTCTAGAACCCAGAGAAAAAAGTGTATGTCTGAACTGACATGGTAAGAATATAAAATAAGCTGCAACTCTTGATGGCTTTTGTCAGAGATTTTATGTTGTCTGTATTCTCCCTTAGAATGAACTCTTTAAGGCCAGGGATTGTTTCTGCCTTCCTTTCTTTTTCTGCCTGGATAAGAAGTGCTTAATAAATACTTTTTGACTTGATTGGACTTGGTTCCTTGAAAAATGGGACTCCCATGTATTTTTAAATTTTATTTTAGTCAAAACCTCTGATCTCATTAACATAGGGATCTTCCCATTAAAAAAACTCCCTGACCAATGCAGGTAGGTACCTCCTCTGAAATTTATGTTCTTAGAGAAGAATTGCCCTGGTATTGATGGTTAAATGATGTGCCCAGGACAAATCACTCAGCCAGTTTGTGTCATAGAAAACAATTCGTGTCTTCTTGATAAGAAGGACCCATTGTTTTTATCCATTCTATTACAATTCTTCTCACCTTTTTGTTATTAGGCTAAGCATTTTAATCATATATTTTGCTGTACTAATAGCCCTTAATGGAACAAAAGTTTTCAGTTAAGAAAAGTCCATCAAATTGAGAAATATGCCAAAATGGTGACAATGTATTGATTTTTCTTAAGCAGTTCAGACTACAGTCTTGACATCTATATGCTAGATATATTCCCACATAGATATATACTCATATAGCTGGAATATTTTAAAATTATAAGGAATTGAATGGCCAGGACCAGAATTGTATACAGATAAGTGATTAATAAATGCTTTAATGACATTCTTTATATTTGAAAATGCGACTTGTGAATTTGGCTCAATAAAGGATACTCCCAAGTAATCCTATTGGAATTTATTATAGTCACAGGAAATAGAGAAATCATAAGTTTGCAAGTAGGAAATTGGAGGGGAAAGAGCTTTATCCTCTTTCCCTTCTACCTACTCTCTCAGGTTGGTTTTTATGGGATTTGGGATTGCCTGCAGATATACAAGTTTCTTTTGATTTTTTTTTTCCCCATCTTTTTCTACATTGGCTTCTTATAAGAGACAAGATCTTGCTTGGTCTTTTGGGACTTTATTCAATGGGAAGAACCTTGTTGCCTGACACCTGGATAATAATAGGAAAGAATAAAGAAGTCAGATGAGCAGATCAAAAAAAAATCTGTCCCAGGGTGAAACAGAGATCTTGGCAGCACAAGATAGAGAAGTGAGTATATTTTCATTCTCTTACCCTGCTGTATCTGTCATAATTTCATCCTGAAAAAGAGCTCCAGGTTTGCCTGGTTAAGGACACTGTGCTGGGAAGAAATAGTGCCAAGGACTTAATGGATATGGAGAGTAGAAGAGATCTATTCAATAGCAGTGGTCATAGGAAAGCCTTCCTTGGCCCAGGTTGTCAAAAAAGAGTGTATGGATATAGGGTAGAGGCAGGTAGCATGCAAGTGACATTTCCCCATCATTTTTTTAGAAGTAAATTAATGCAAGTTCTAGAGAACTGATTTCGCTCCACTATGGATGGCTATTTTGAATGTTGTAGAACAGGTTATTTAACCTCTCTGAAAATTCAGGGACAGGTAGTGTGATTCAGTGGGAAGAGAATTGGACTTGAATCAAGAAGCCTTGGATTCAAGCCCTACCTCTGGCGTTTTTAAGCTGTGTCACTGAGGGCAAGTTGATTAGCTTGTCAGTACCCCCAAGCAATTCTCTAAGACTTTGGACACTTGGTGGTCTGTGTTGGTAGAGGAGATTTGGTTTCTGGGAGTTTGAAACAACAATGAATTTTCAAGTCTGGACAACTCATTTTATATTGGATGTTGAGATTTACAAATCACCTGGCTTAATTTAGCTCAGTTGTACCATCCAACAATCTTGTTAATCACTATAGGACTTTTGTCATTTCTATAAATGACGAAACTGAGATTCAGATAGGCCATGCCATCTGCCCAAACTCCTGCAAGTGGGTAAGAATGAATGAATGAATGAAGTCCCATTCAGGTGCAGATACAGTTTCACTGGCTTCCTACTGCACCATTTACTTCCTTAGCAAGACTCATAGGATCAATAATTTGGAGCTGAAAAGGACTTCAGATGTCCTCCCCTTTTCCCCTGTCATTTTATGGAGGAAGATAGGGGGCTATAGGGAGGTGAAGTGAATTTCCAAAGGTCAAATAAATCATAAGCATATGAAACAAAAATTATATCCAGATCCTATTGATTCCAAAATCAATTATTTTTCCACTGAACCTTACTTTTTTGGGTTCCTTGACCTAAATTTCCCATTATATTCTTTCCCAATACTCTGAGAGCCATCCTTTATGACAAAGAATAAAAAAGGAAGAAAAAAACAGGTCAGCAAAGACAAAACATCTAAAATTATTCAGTGTTCTACATCCAGAGTCTCTCTTCTCTGTAAAGAAAGCCAGGGAGGGTGTACGTTCTTATATGTCCTCTAGAGTCAAATTTGACAATTCTAATTTCATAGAATTCAGTTTGTTGTTTGGTGCTCCTCTCATTTTTTACTGTTGTTGCCATTGTATATATTGTTTTCCTGACTCTGTTTCCTTCACTTTGCCTCAGTTCATATAAATCTTTCTATTCCTTCTTTTTATTTATTATCCTCACCATTCCTTAATAGGCAGCTAGATGCCATAGTGAATAGAGCAAGGGGCCTACATGCAGGAAGACAGAATTCATAGGGACTTTCTAGCTATGTAACTCTGGGCGAACCACTACACCTCTGTCTGCCTCAGTTTCCTCAACTCTAAAATAGAATATAATAATAGCATCTATTTTGTTCTTATGAGAATCAAAGGAGACAATATTTATAAAGCCCTTATCACAGTGCCTGGAACATAGAAGATACTTAATAAATCCTTGGTCACTTTCCCCCTCTTGTAGCATAGAAATATCTACTTCACTTTCCCCCTCTTTTAGCATAGAAATATCTACTTACTTTTATGGTCCCCAACTTATTTGGTCATGGCTCAACTATTGACTTTGTACTTTGTGTCTAGTTCTTTCACAAAAAGTGTTTCTTTCCCCAATCATTATAGTTTCATAGAATCATAGATTTAGAAGTTGAAGGGACTTTAGTATTCATATAGTCTGACACCCTTCTCCCTCATGTGCAGATAAAGAAATGGGGACTCAGAGAAAGGAGAAATAGCCTTCCCAATATCATATAAACTCTCTGGGTCTGAGTCCTCTTCTAAAAAAGGTTAACATAATTATATGTGGGGGGGGGCAGAGATAATAAAAAGAAGAGAGAGGACAGGGAAAAGAAGCAGAAGAACAGGACAAGGAGGGATTATGTCCTTTATCCAGATATGAAAAATCATTTTTGTGAATGCAATGCCTTAAAAGCTTCCTTAAAAGCCCAAGCGTGGATGTTGTCCTTTCAGAAGTTGAGAGGTACAAATACAGGGGGCCCCTTGTCCCTAGTCAGTGAATGGCTTCATGTTCCAGGCCAGTGGGCTTTGATTTTCCACTTGAAACTCTAGTGGCTCCTATTGTGATACTCTTACATTTTCCATTTGGGGCCTAATGGCATTTGTCCTTTCTTTGGAAGGCAACCATATGGATAACATTATCTCGTCAAAATGCTTGTCTATGATTTGCCTCTGCCCCTCATGAAATTGTTTTATTTTCATTTATCCAAATTAATATTTATATCACTTCCTATCAGCTTTAATTGTGTAATTTTAGGATCAACTTTGGTTTTTTGGGGGGAGGGATCATCTTTAGTATTTAATAAATTCCTTGATGTGACCCATGGAGAGCAGAAGTCAATTGAATTCACTTTTCTAATTCCTAATAAATATATGCAATACCATTTGTGGAGAATAACCTGACCTTATTGCTTCCATGAACTATGGAAGTATAGTCAGTGGAAAATGCACTGGATCTGGAGAATACTTGGGTTCCAATCTATCCTCTGATGCTTGTGACTCTTGCAATGCTGTGTGATTTAACCTCTTTAGGACTCAGTTTCTTCAGTGGTAAAATGAGAGAGTTCACCTAGTTGCTCCTGAAGTGCCTCCCAATTCCAATGTAAATCTATGCAGCTAGATTATAGAGCAGAGAGAAAAAGGGACTTGGAGTAAGGATGGTCTGGGTTCAAATTCTCTAGACTCTTATCGAGGTAACCTTTCTATTTCCACATCCATAAAATAGGGATAATAATATCTTTTGACCTTATTTTACAGAGGTCGATCAATCAAAAATTATCTGTTAAGAACCTACTATGTATCTGGTACTGAAAATACACATACACACTCACACTGAAACCAGCATACACTCTGTCACAGGGGACATGTCACATGTGCACATATAAGTACACGCAGAATAAATAGAAGCTAGTTGGGAGCAGGGAGGGAACTAGCAGCTGAGAGGGGGAAATGAAAGGGCTTATAGAAAGTGATGTTGGAGCTGGGTCTCAAAATAAAAGGAAGAAGAGCCAAGGGGAAGGCATTCTAGGCATAAAATTGAAATCTGCACTGACTTTTTGGGGCACCCCCATTTGATCATAAAGGGGGAGACACTGGAGTTAAATGAGTTTGGGAAAAGACATGATCAGATCTATACTTCAGGAAGATCAGTTTTGTAGTTGAGTGGTGGATGGACCTGAATGGGGAAAGACTTGGGGAAAAGTCACCAATGAGGAGTTCATTGTAAGGAGCTGGATGAGAGATGTTGCAAAGGTAAAAAATGACAAAAGTTTGTCAATTGATTAGGCAGTGAGGGAGAATGAGAGGTCCAGGGTAATACTGAAATTGTGAACCCTGCATGTTGAAAGGGTAGTGCTTCAGTCAGAAATAAATCAGAAATGGGGAAATAAAGATTGTTTGGGGGCTCAAATGAGGTAACAGATGTGCAGCACTTGGCAATCTTTAATACTATGGAACTGTGTGTCAGCTGTAGCATAATAACAATTGTAATTGTCATTATTTTCTCTGTCCATGTGCCTCTAATGGGTACCTACTGCCACATTAGAAGCTTTGCTCCCATGGTTTCAGAAATGGCTGTGTCCATTTCATCATTACAGCTCTCAGGTGGGGAGAATGGGGGACAAGTGCAAACAATACTATACTCATGATCAAAAATTCAAGGGCCATTTTTACACTGATTCACCAGAGGATGAAAATGGATACTTTCAGTGTTTCTCTTTAGGTTTTAGATAATGGACTCATTAACATAATTGTCCAAATGGGGAGACTGTGGTCTGCTGCCAAGAATGGCACCTGAGGTCAGAGGAGCTGGGTTCAAATGTTCCACTAAATCTCTGTGCCATTTTGGGCAAATCACTTTGTCTCTCTGGGGCCTATTTCCTTCTTAAAAGAGGGAATTGAATTAAGTGACTTTTAATGCCCTTTTTGCACTAAATTATTTGATCCTGTGTTGAGCAGGGACTAGGAGCCATTAGGGTAGATGATCTAAGCTACTTCTTAGTGCTGAACTTCCATTTTTTTGATTCAGAGACATCATGGCAGAGTGATAAGAGAGCTGGCTTTGGAATAAGTACTGTTTCAGACTCATACTGGCTGCACATGTGATCTTATTGACCTCATGGTGCGATAGAGAAAAGTCTCTGCTTTTATCTAAGGTATGGAGAAAATCCCAAATTGTTGATAGTTTCCATATCCAATAGCTCCCATGTAAATGCAATCTGGTCTCTCTCTCTCTCTCTCCTGATGATTTTACAGTGTGGTCTAATAGAAGAGACTGTGATCTGAAGTCAGAAAATCTAGATTTAACTTCTGGCCTCACCATCAGGCAGGCAAGGTGCTTAATCTCTCTGAACCTCAGTTTGCCCATCTATTGAATAGGATAATTCTAGTGCCTTCTTCCCAGAATGATTGATGAGAAGTATTTTGTAATTGGTAAAACATTCCATAAATATGAACCATTCTTCTTATCTATCACAAGATTGGGTGAAGACCTCAATAGTCTTTTTTTTTTTTTTTTGCTTTTTGCTGAGGCAATTGAGGTTGTGACTTGCCCAGGGTCACACAGCTAGGAAGTGTTAAGTCTCTGAGACCAGATTTGAACTCGGGTCCTCCTGACTTCAGGGCTGGTGCTCTATCCAAAGTGCCACCTAGATGCCCCCCTCAATCGTCTTTATAATCTTGAGTCTCCCAAGTGTTTGTGCTTAAGCCATATCCAATTTCATTTCTCCCTACTCCTAAGCACATGCTTCCACTGGAGTCAGGTCTAAGTACTGTCCCCACCAACTTAAAGCTCATCCCTGTGTCTTTGATTAAGTGGTGAAGATGAGTGAGAGCTTCCAAGTCAGGGAGAACAGAAGAGCAAACACTATTATTTATAAAAAAAAATTCTACCTGTGTCTGGCTCCAACTGATGTTATGAAAAGGTCCCTAGATTTGGATTTGGGGAGCGGGGGGACCCTGTGTTCAAATCTCAGCTCTGCTGCTTCCTCTTCAGGGGACTATGAATAAGTACCTTCACCTCTCTGGATTTTGGTTTCCTCCAATGTGAAGTTAGAGGGTTGGACTAGATGGTCTGTACATTCTCTTCCACCTCTAATTCTGTGTCCTGTGAATATTTATCTGGGTCCCCTTGTATGAAAAGTACTGGGGAGGAGGATGATTAAGATGGATGAGAAATATCTTTTGAAATCTTTCCCTAAAGGCTCCATGAAAACAACCAGAATCCCCACTTTTTACTTTATTACATATTTTCCGCTTCCCTGTTTTCTAGGGGATGTATTCCTTGTTTCCCCATCTATATTCTAAGTTCCCTGTTTGGTCATATCTTACTTTTGGATCCCCCACATCTTCAGAGATAATAGCACCATAAATCACTGTGAGATAGTTTGGCAAAATGGTTAGAGTGAAGGACTTGGAGGTAGGAAGATATTAACTCTGTGTCACCATAGCAAAGTCCCTTAGTCACTCTCTAAGCCTATATGCTTTCTAAGATGATCATAATGATCCTTGACACATTGACATAATAAAAATTCTTAATTACAAGTGCTCAAGAAATATTGATTGATAAACCAACATTGAGAATTATTTCATTCTCCCCATCTCTCATAGAAAAACCCTATCACTCCATCATTAAAACTATAGGATTGGGGGAAAGTTCTGAATTTGCAGTCAGAAAATCTAGGCTTAAATCTTGGTTTAGTTACTTAATTTTTGTGTGATCCTGGCTAAGTTGTTCAATAGATCTTCATTTCCTCATTTGTAAAATGAGGTCGACCTCATCAACTTTAACTTACAGGGTGATTTGGAGGATTTCTTTCAGCTCTAAATTTAGGATCAGATAATTAGGAAAAGTAACTCAGTGTACCTCAATTTCCTCATCTGCAAAATGAAGGGATTGGTATAAATAAGCTCTTAGAGCTCTGCCAGTGCCAGTGAATTAAGTATCCCCCTACCAATTGTATGAAGGGAAAGTAGCATGACTTTGAACCAACAACACATTTGTAGAATTCCCTTTCTTGGGAGAATTCTTGGCTGATCAGAAGTTTTAAAAATATATTGCTGGGATAGGGGATGTCCCTTTTGTTTTTAAGGAACTTTAAGGAACAAGCTTAACCCTAAAAGATTAAGCATCATTTTATTTATTTATTTATTTTTTTATATAAAGCTTTTTATTTACAAAACATATGAGTGACCTTTCAACATTGACCTTTTAGCAAAAACTTTTTTTCCCCAAGCTTTTCCCCTCCTTCCCCCCACCCCCCACCCCTAGATGACAGGTAATCTAATACATGTTAAATAGGATAAATTATATGACAAATACAATACATGTATACCTATCTATACAGTTATCTTATGGCACAAGAAACATCAGATATAGAAAGAGAAGAAAAAAACGACCTAAGAAGGAAAACAGAATGCATGGAAATATTCACAGAAAGCATTAAAATGATGTGTTGTGGTTCACAGTCAGTTCCCACAGGCCTCTCTCTGGATGTATATGACTATCTTCATCGCAGAACAACTGGTTTGAATCACATCATTGTTGAAGAGAACCATGTCCATCAAAATTGATCATCGTATAGTCTTGTTGCTGTGTATAATGTTCTCCTGGTTCTGCTGATTTCATTCAGCATCAGTTCATGCAAGTCTCTCCAGTCCTCTCTGAAATCCTCCTGTTGGTCATTTCTTACAGAACAATAATATTCCATAACATTCATATACCATAATTTATTCAGCCATTCTCCAATTGATAGGCATCTTTTCAATTTCCAGTTTCTTGCCACTACAAAAAGGGCTGCCACAAATATTTTTGCACATGTGGGTCCCTTTCCCTCCTTTAAAATCTCTTTGGGATATAGGCCCAGTAGAAACACTGCTGGGTCAAAGGGTATGCACAGTTTGATAACTTTTTGAGCATAGCTCCAAATTGCTCTCCAGAATGGTTGGATCCATTCACAGTTCCACCAACAATGTATTAGTGTCCCAGTTTTCCCACATCCCCTCCAACAGTTATCATTATCATTTCCTGTCATTTTAGCCAATCTGACAGGTGTGTAGTGGTATCTCAGAGTTGTCTTAATTTGCATTTCTCTGATCAATAGTGACTTAGAGCACCTTTTCATGTGACCGGAAATAGTTTCAATTTCTTCGTCTGAAAATTGTCTGTTCATATCTTTTGACCATTTATCCATTGGAGAATGGCTTGAATTCTTATATATTTGAGTCAATTCTCGATATATTTTAGAAATGAGGCCTTTATCAGAACCTTTGGATGTAAAAATATTTTCCCAGTTTAAACTTTTTAACTTGATATAGTCAAACTTATCTATTTTGTGATTAATGATGACCTCTAGTTCTTCTTTGGTCACAAATTCCTTCCCCCTCCACAGGTCTGAGAGGTAAACCATCCTACATTGTTCTAATTTGTTTATAATATCATTCTTTAGCATCATTTTTTTAAAAAGAGATGTTTTATTGATGCCTTTTATTTTTAAATTGTAATTTCTTGTTATCCTATATGTTTTACTCCCATTTTTTCAGATGAATCTTTTTTTTTTAATAAAGAAGTTCTGCAAAACCAATGTTTTACCTATTACTTCATCTCACAGTGTATGAAATATTCTTCTCCTGTAGCCTTCTGCTTCTCAGCCAAGAGCATAGAAATGCTGCTTCCTATCTTCTCCTAGGTCAAGTTTTGCCATTTGAATTACTTAATGCTGGGCATCAAGTATATTTTGAACAGGAGTCCTCAAATAATACTGTGTGGAAGGGGAAATACTTGACCTCTCTGGGATGTCCAGAGAGAAGCAGCTGCTGGTCAGCTAAAAACCCCACCTGCAATCTGGTGCTTGAACAGATTGGGTTCTTCCCCATTGTTGAGCATCACTAAAATGTGCTGCTCTGAATCTGGTCCCTGGCAATATTCCTGATTAAGTGGGGGAAGTGAAAACTGTCTCATGGGATAATTAATAAACACAGCGAGCCTGGCAATCAGTCACTGTCTTCTTGGCTGATTCATTGATGCACATCTAGGATTTCTAGTCTGAGCAATAGCGGGAGAGGAAGGGGGGTGGGAATCCTTAGCAGAGAGTTCCTAGGCCACAGAGGGGAATGATAAGCCCAGACCCAGCTAAAAATCCTGGTTTGTTGCCTTAATTGTATGATCTGGGGAAAGATAGTTCACTTCTCTAGATTGCAGAATTCTCACCTGTATAAAGGGTGATCTCTGGGCTGCCCAGTGGAGGAATCTTGCTTGCTGTCATGAAACGTGTCAGATTTCTTTGACTCTGCTTTGAAGACATTGCCTCTAATACCCTTTCTCCTCTGTTCTTAATCAGTTTTATTATTATTATTTCATTTCTTAGCCCTCCCACTCTCTTCCAATAGCAATAACTGGAAGCCCATGTTGACCCTGGCCTTAATTGCATGGAGCTGCTGGGCTAATTATCCCCAGAGATGCCCGGCTGAGAAGTGGCTACGGTCAGAGCCTGCCATGCAGGAAAAGTCCAATCAATGCAATTGTTGCCTTTCCAGGGCAGTGCTGCTTTGCTGAATGATGCTGGACCCCTTGTACTTGTGCCTTCTTTTTTCTAGCATATTGGTGTCTGAAAAGTCAGGCACATACCAACATTTTGTAAACTGGATTGTATTTTTAATTCATCTGAAGGGCTTTGTAGTCTGAGGAAACTGGGAGAGGGGAAGGGGGAAAGAGAAGGGGAGAGGGAAGAGGGGAGGAGGGAGAGATTTAATGTAAAGAATTC
>JAJPUD010001218.1:206001-233446 GCA_023553655.1 Myrmecobius fasciatus | reverse complement strand
TTTCTTTCTTCATTATCTGTTTTTATCTGTAAAATGGAATGCAAGTGATCCCTATATATATATATGTATATATATGTGTGTGTGTGTATAACATATTAAAGTTGACCAAATAATTAATGAAAATGTCCATTGAAAATAAAAATGTTTATAGATTCACAAACCTGAAAAAGTCTTTAGAGATATTACTATTCTATTCTTTTTCCCAAATAAGGAAACTGAGGAACAAAGAACTGAAGTGGTTTGCCAAGGCCACATCATTCATAGATGTAGAGCCAGATTTGGGACCCAGAATGTTGTCTCCCAGTGCTCATTCTAGTGCAGCTCTTTATTAGTCAACTTCAGGACACTGAGATCTTAATAACCAAAAGAGCAAGAAATCTTAAAATCATTTGTATTTGTAATCCTCCTATATTGGTAAACACATTGCAATAACATTTGTTATTATAATCATAGTATAATTATTCTTGTCTTAATTACATGTATTTCAAGGATCTGTGATTCCATCTGGGTATGTATAACATTGTCACTGACCCAGATCAAAGACTCTCTTTGACTTATGCACATTATTTCTCTTCCTGAGCTTTGAGGGTCAGCCATGTTGAACTTTTTGCTCTTCCTCACCCCTGCCCCTCCAGTTCCCAGACTGTTCATCTCCATGCCTTTGCATGGACTGTTTTCCATTCCTGGAATATACTCTTTTCACCCCTTAGCTGCTTTCTAAACTCAGGAATAAGCAAGCCTTTCCATGTGAAGGCTTTCCCAGTTGCTCCTAACCCCAGCGGCTTGTGCTCAGCCAAGTTACCTTGAATTTATTAGGTATATCTTGTAATAGATGTCAACAATCACCTGGCTTATAATGGGTACTTAATAAGTGGGTTTTGTCTTTTTTTGCAAGTTATCTCCTCTGTTAAAATGTGAGCTTTTAGGATGTAGGGCATATTCTATATTTGTATTTCCATCATTATGACTGGTGCTTTCCATAATACCATGGAAATAAGACAAATTCTACCTCTGACACTTTGACCTTGGACAAGTCACAAATTTCTTAATTTCAGTTCTTCATCTGTCAAGTGAGATACTCTTGAAAGACCCTTGAGGCGTCCAAGCTCCGAGTCTCTGAATGCAGACCTCAGAGCGTGGCTGTCCTTTAGGAAAGCTCTGTGTGATTGGTCTCTTTCTCAACCCTATCGTCCTAGTCCTATATCCTTTAGCATTTTCCTTTTCTGTATAGATATGCATAGATCAGCCAGCCAATGTTGACATTTCAACCAGTTTCAAAAGACTGGCCCAAATTTCCCGACCCTTCTAAAGTTCTTTTGCATCATTTTTAAACAATATGAAACCATTTCAAGTGACGTCCCTTCTCTCTTTTTAAGGATCTTTCTACCAAAAGGACAATTTCCATCTGAAGTCCATCCAGAATAGTCTCCACTCCATAGAGTTATGACAGCTCTGGCCTGAGAGGCTGCCAGTTTATTAGGATGGCCACAGGCCACTTGGAAGTTGCCTCCACATGTGACCTGTCAGCAATACTGGCTCATATCAAACAGCTGTGTGTCTATGGGGTCATGTAACAGGAGGGCCAGACTTCATTAGGAACACCCCAGGCTCTTCCAATTATCTTTTTCTAAATGCAGTGTGACACTTCCCCCTATTGTTTTTTTTTTAATATCCGTTTCTTATATTTTGCACAGAGGTTATTGTGTTTCTTGGGAGCATAGATTTAGAGATGAAAGAGACTTTGAAATGACTTATAAAATGTCACCAAAGTATTAAGTGTCAAAGGTGGGATTTGAACTTGTGTCCTCCAAGTGCAGTCAGTTTTCTCCACTGTCCCACACTGTTCTTTGCTTCTCTCCCTCATTCCCATGAAAAGGCAGAGATTGCCTGGATCCAAGATATCTTTCCTCCTCACTACACCCCAAACTGCTTGATTACACACAGCTGATGGTGCTTAAAAGAAAAGAGCTTTGGGCCTGGAGTGAGGAAGATGAGAATTCAAATATGAAATTAAACTTACTAAATGTCTAGCTCTGGGAAAGTCACTTCACCCAGGCTTGCCTCAGTTTCCTCAACTGTTATATGAGAATAATATTTATCTTCCAGAGTGATGTGAATATCAAAAGAGATAATATTTGTAAAAAACAAAAACAAAACACAGCTTACAGCCTGGCATTTAGCAGGTGTTTAATAAATGTTTATTCTTACTGTCTCTTGCTGCTTCTTTTTAAAAATTGATTCACTATAGATCTGCAACAGATGAAAAATAAGTCTCCTCTTTTCTGTATTTTTGCCCTTCTATCCTCCACTTTACTCCCTCATTCCCCATCTATAAATAACCCAAAGACCCACAACCTTTGCTATCATGAAAAAATGAATAATTAAAAACCCAGAGGAATACACATGGATTAAATTAAGCATTTAATTTCTGCAAAATATAGAGAGCATTTTATGGTGTCCTGTGTAAATCAATGAGTCACAGCCAATTACTTCAAACAGTAAGGAAGCCAAGGTTCGACTTGATCTGGGATGAAAAATGTTTAATCATCACTGGAAAAAAAACAAAATTGAATATGCTAGTGAATAGCAAATATAAAAGATGAAGGCCTTTATTTCTCCATTCACTTGTTCAAGGCAGGGAATCTTTCTTCTGACCACCATGATGGGCCTGTATTTTTTTAGGAGCCAGCAAAGTTGCTGCTAAATAAAATGCTTTATTGATGAAAACTCACATTTTATATCATGCTGAAATTTGGTTTTGATTTAGTATCAACTTAGCTCTTCTGTGAGTGAGATGGGAAGTCCACAAACCGAGTTTCCTCACAATCTGGGTAGAGGAGAAAGTTCTCAGAGAGATTCTCCAGTACAAAGTGTTTGAAAGGTTAATCACCAGATCTTTGGGGCCACTTAGTAGATTGAAGGTAGGGCAGTGGCCATATAATTTTTCAAAACCGCTTAACTTCTGATAGAATTCTGGGTAAGCCAATTTCAGCCACCATTCCATGAAAATGGGTTAAGCATATTAATTAATAAGATCTTTGGAGCCACTGTAGTTGCATATTACTTTCTGATAGGAAGATAAAGATGTGTTGTAATCAAGGCTTAGTTCCTTTCTTAAAAGTACATATTAACCTATTAAATCATAACTTTAATAAAGAAGCACCAATGAATAATATTTAGGGGAGTTAAAGAAGTCTAACACCTGGATTGAATTACAAATATGTACATTATTATAAGTAATAATACTGTATTACATGGCTTTAGTTTTTGTTTTTTGTTTTTTCAATCTTATTAGGTTCTCACAACAACCTTATGAGGTGGGCTGAGATGGTGATGTTATCTATGATTTATCCATGACAGATTAATAGTGGTATTGCTGGGTCAAATTATATAGTTTAGTGACTGCTTGGACATAATTCCAAATAACTTTTCAGATTGATAGATTATAATTCTTCACCAATAGTGATTCAATGTGCCTATTTCCCTGTGATGTTTAAAAAAGTTCGAGAGACAATTTCTGATATCATCATTTTATTTATGAGGCAGGCAGGATATCAGGATATTAATAAAAGGATGGTTATTTGACCATCTCTCTTACACCAAAGACAGTCTTGTCAGCAAATTCACAGTTTATATAACCTTCAAAACAGTAGGGTAGTGCATCAAAGAGGAATAAAATCTAATTGTTTAACGTGATTGGAAGGGGGCTACATTACAATGAAGGGATAGGTATCTCTTGGGTAGGGAAAGCCTCTCTATACCAGACCACCCCTAGATTTAGATATTCAAAGAACGTATACCCTTTTCACTGGGGGGCTCAAGGTGATCCCTGAAAAGAGAAATTATTTCTTTATTTCTTTTCATTTCTTTCTTCTTTCCCCTGAAGCAATTAGGGTTAAGTGACTTTTCCAGGGTCACACAGCTAGAAAGTGTTAAGTGTCTGAGGTCAAATTTGAACTCAGGTCCTCCTGACTTCAAGGCTGGTGCTCTATCCACTATACCACCTAGCTGCCTCCAGAGAAATTATTTCTGCTAGGGCCACTCCCAGCCTTGGCTATCTAGACAAAAGTATCCGTCTTCATCCCAGTTTGAATGGAACACAATAGGTCTTGCCACCCTAGATTAAATTCCTTGCAAGATTAGGTGGGATCTGACCAAGATGAGGAGAGTTAATGCAATCTTATCAGTGATGTCCTTCCAGAAAAAAAACAAACTGGATTTAAAGTCAGGACTGTGGAAGAAGAGGAGAGTTCTGAATCTTCCCCCTAAAATGTTGGTTAAGTCATTTCTCACATCCCAAAGCCTCTCCAACTACTGCCATTTTTCCCCCTTTGGTCATCATCAATATGACATAGGCAAAGTAGAACCTCAGAGTTATTTGAATTTGTAATTCTCTAACTATTAGTGATGTAGAAATTTTTTAATGACTCTTGATAGCTTGCATTTTTGCCTTTGAAATCCACCTGCTAATCCTTGACCATTCATCTATTGGAGAATGACTCTTGGTTTATTTGTTTTTGTTTGTTTTTAACTATTTGAATCATTTCCTAATATGTCTTTGATATGATGAAAGTGATGGTTCCAGAAAAACTTGGGAAGACTTGTATGAGCTAATGATATTATACCTTTGATAGTATAAAAAAATCAATTCGCAATTTCCCTTTTAGTTTGACTTTAATTGATTTTGTTTAAAAATTTTTTAAGTTTATGTATCAAAATGTCATTTTAATTTTCTTTGATCCTCTTTCTTAATCATTCCCTTATCCATACTGCAAACTATTTTCTTCCTTGTTCCTCTCATTTATTTATGATGTGATCTTTCACATATAAGCAATGAATCCATCTGGAGCTTTTTTGGGGGGGGATTTTATAAGGCAAATAGGGTTGTGATTTGCCTAGGGTCACATAGCTAGTTACCCCACCAGAACAGGAAGGATCCAAATTGAGAAATGACTTTGTTTTTAGCCTTGAATTAATCAGATCCTCCCTTCAACTTACTTCTTCCTACTTCAGTCTTCTTCGAATGTCAAGGTAAAAGGAATAGCCAAATTGGATCAGTGCACAAATGCCAGCTCAGTTCCTAGGCAAAGTAGGTCTGAGAATGCTACCTCCATAATGCCATCCAAGGCTTACTTGGGTTCTGCTCATCCCTGAGAAATTGTCAGAGCTATCCTCAGGTACCTTCCAGACTCAGGAACATGCTTCCTTGCTGTGAAAGCAAACAGCGATTTCCAGACCTGGGATGAAATCTTAAGTGTCTGAAGTCACATTTGAATTCAGGTCCTCCTGACTCTAGGGCCAGTGGTCTATCCACTGCACCACCTAGCTGCCCCTGAGGCAAAGATACCATGTTGAGTGTTCCTTTCTCAGCATCATTCCATTTGTATTTAAGTTTTAGAGTTATAAGACCTAGAAGGTAACTCAGGGGCCATTTTAATTCAGCTTCCTCATTTTATAGATAAGGAGACTTTGAGGCTTTGTGATGTTTTAAGTGAAATGCCCCCTTTCCCCAGCTTTAAACAAACAGAAGCATCTTTTAATTCTGATACCTTTCAGTCACTCGTGTGACTATATAGTCTTCTCCAATGAAATCTGTGGTTCAATTATTTTCTATCAGATTAAGAATAAGACAAGGAGGAGCAGCTAGGTGGTGCAGTGGACAGAGCACCGGCCCTGAAGTCAGGAAGACCAGAGTTCAAATCTGGTCTCAGACACTTGACATTCCCTAGCTGTGTGACCCTGGGCAAGTCACTTCACCTAAATTGCCTCAGCAAAAAGAAAAAAAAGAATAAGACAAGGAGATGTATGTTTGCCAAATATATTTGTCAAATTCTCTAGAAATTTGTGAAAACCTTTTGATTTCCTTTTTTATACCTTCATCAAGAATATCTTCACACTATGTATGGACAGTTCTCATGAGAACCTCATAAAAAAAACAAGAAAATAAGTGTAAGAATAAGGTTTTAGTCCTTTTTTGGGGGGTTAATAATGCTGTTAGCCATATCTTCCATTAATTTTGAGTCTTTTCATTCAAAGCTTTCCTCAAAATTGATCTGAATGCCTTGATAATTGTGTAGTATGAATTTCCTCAGTACAAATCTTTAAACTCTTAATTTCCTCATTTGTGAAATGGGTACGATACTTATTATCAGTTCTATCTTAGAGTTTTTAGATTCAAAGAGTTTAATATAGGTAAAGTCACCTGAAAGCCTTAAAGTGCTATAAAAATGTTAACTGTTCTTTTTACTGTAAAGATTCTGGTAGGTATTTCATGTGATATTTGTTGCTAACTTCCATTTTTATCTATAAGTACTTTTGGGGTGATCTGAGTTGCATCTCAAATCAAACTTCCTGCAGTCTCATTTTCTACTTCACTGCTTTTTGCAACTTGGAAAGGTGATATTATTCCTCATATTTCATTATTTACTATCATTTAGCTAATAAGCTTGCATTCTAAATGAGCACTGCACTTGATTTTTGTATCTTTCTGCTCAGCAAAGAGGTCATGTGTTTGCTGTTTGAATTGGTTCCTAGATCATTCCTTTTCCATGTGATTATTATTTTGTATTGGTCTGGCTTCTTATTATAAAAAGTGCCCATCAGAATCAGTCTTATATCTCTTTCCCACTTTTCAGAGTCACTGTCTCATTTAAATCAGTTAGATTGCAGTTGTAATTGCATATAATGTCTTCTGATCTTTATTCTGCTAATTTGGTGTCAATTTTGCTCTTTGGTCTAATCATTTGATGATCTTATTCCAAACACTAGTCATTTTCTATCTAGTTAGATTTCTCTTCAAGTGTTCAAAGAACTCTTGTAAGGATTAGATTTGTTCTGTTTAATCCTGAAGAGAGAACTAGAAACATTGAGGGCATATTTCAGCAAGGGGATTGTGGGAAGTAGGAAGGAGAAAAGTTGAAAAGAGTTAGATGTGGAATTAATATAATGAAAGACTTCCTAATGATTAGAGCTCTCCCAAAGTAGAATGGACTGCCCTAGGAAATAATACTTTGCTCTTCACTAGAAATTTTGAAAAAATGAAATGGATGTCTCATTTGTTAGGTATATCAGAAGAAGAGATTTCTTTTTGGGTAAAAATGAGACTAGATGATCTCCAAGGTTATTATAGAGTTTCTATCCTTGAGATTCTGTGATTTGATGATAATGAATTCTAATATTGTGCCATGTTATTCAGTTCTTATGGTATCTACCACCTGTCTTCATG
This sequence comes from Myrmecobius fasciatus, assembly GCA_023553655.1. NCBI lineage: Eukaryota > Metazoa > Chordata > Mammalia > Dasyuromorphia > Myrmecobiidae > Myrmecobius > Myrmecobius fasciatus. Next base: position 226,221 of record JAJPUD010001218.1, on the reverse strand, counting down.
AAGAAGTTATTTATAATATGAAGATATTTATGATATGATATACACATGATATTATATACATATATTTATGATATTATGATTGTGAGACTGAGTAATCAACAAGTCTTTAATCTATTATTGAATTTCTTAAATATAAAACCTGTTTTCCAACATTTTTCATCATCTGTGCTTACCTTGACGCACTGGGTACCAAAGTTTATATTGACTGAATTTGGAGACTTTTTTCAGGTTCTTCATAGAATTTCTCTACTCCTTCTTCTGCAACATGTGGGCATTTAAGGCACAATTATGTTTCATGGTGGTTCACTTGCTCACGATCCTTGTTAAGGATTGTAAAGGAAAAGAGTCAAATTCCTTATTGCTTTTGGATTCTTAATGGAAACAACTCAGTCTTCCAAAAGGTTCATAAAGGAGCTGGCAATCTGCGAACCATTATTCTGTAAATTATGAAGTGAAACAGATCTACCAGATAGATAGATGGCACAATGGGTGAGAGTTTAGAAGACCCGAGTTCAAATCCTATCTCAGATATTTACTTTGTGAATAGGGTAAATCACCTTAATCTCTCATTCTCAATTTGCTCATCCGTGAAATGGGGAAGATAATAATTAGCACCCATCTCGCAGAGTTAAAACATCATATGTAAAGCACTGCAAATCTTAAGACACTATGTAAATACTGCTAGCTACAATGCCACATTTTTTTTGGGGCAGGAGAATGCTATTATAAATATGGTTCAGATCTCCTGGTGTTCTATCACTTTGTTAGCTTGGTCAAAGATCTTACATTTAGTATGCTTATGCCAAGTACTTTCAATGCAACAAACAATTATTTCATAGAAACATAGAATTTTAGAATTGGAAGAAATTTCAATGGCCATCTAGACCCTAGATCTGAAAAAAAAGAATCTCTCTCCTACCTACTCCATTAGGTGCAAGACTTTGAGTATGCAAAAATAAATGTAGTCCTTGCCATCTAGAAGGTATAGGATTCTTTATAATCTCTGCTCCCTGCTTGGTTTCTCTACCACAATTTACCACAAGAATAAAAGGGGAGGAATGAAGAGGAAATTAGAGTAATAATTAGGAGTTACTTTGCCCAACTTTATGCCAATAAATTTGATAATCTAAATGAAATGGAGGAATATCTACAAAAATATAGATTGCCCAGGTTAACAGAAGAGGAAATAAATTATTTAAATAGCCCCATTTTAGAAAAAGAAATAGAACAAGCTATTAATCAACTGCCTAAGAAAAAATCTCCAGGGCCAGATGGATTTACATGTGAATTCTACCAGACATTCAAAGAACAATTAATTCCAGTACTATACAAACTATTTGAGAAAATAGGGACAGAAGGCATACTACCAAATTCCTTCTATGATACTGATATGGTGCTGATAGCTAAACCAGGTAGGGTAAAAACAGAAAACTATAGACCAATTTCCCTAATGAATATTGATACAAAAATTTTAAATAAGATTTTAGCAACAAGATTACAGAAAGTTATCTCCAGGATAATACATCTTGACCAAGTAGGATTTATACCAGGAATGCAGGCCTGGTTCAATATCAGGAAAATTATCAGCATAATTAATTATATTAATAACCAAACTAACAGAAACCATATGATTATCTCAATAGATGCAGAAAAAGCATTTGATAAAATCCAACACCCATTCCTATTAAAAACACTAGATAGAGAGTATAGGAATAAATGGGATTTTCCTTAAAATGATTAGTAGCATCTACTTAAAACCATCAGCAAGCATCATATGTAATGGAGACAAACTAAAACCATTCCCAATAAGATCAGGAGTGAAAGAAGGCTGCCCACTGTCACCATTACTATTTAATATTGTATTAGAAATGTTAGCTTTAGAAATAAGAGAAGAAAAAGAGATAAAAGAAATTAGAGTAGGTAATGAAGAAACCAAATTATCACTCTTTGCAGATGACATGATGGTATACTTAGAGAACCCTAGAGACTCAACTAAAAAACTACTAGAAACAATTCACAACTTTAGCAAAGTTGCAGGATTTAAAATAAATCCACATAAATCATCACCATTTTTATATATTACCAATAAAGTTCAGCAGCAAGAGATACAAAAAGAAATTCCATTCCAAATAACGGATGATAGCATAAAATATTTGGGAATCTATCTGCCAAGAAAAAGTCAGAAACTATACGAACTAAAGTACACAACACTTTCCACACAAATAAGATCAGACTTAATCAATTGGAAAAACATTAAGTGCTCATGGGTAGGCCGAGCAAATATAATAAAAATGACAGATCTAGAAAAAATAGTAGCAAAGTTCATTTGGAAGAACAAAAGGTCAAGAATTTCAAGGGAATTAATGAAAAAAAAGACAGATGAAGGTGGCCTTGCTGTACCAGATCTAAAACTATATTATAAAGCAGCGGTCATCAAAACCATTTGGTACTGGCTGAGAAATAGGAGTAGTTGATCAGTGGCATAGGATAGGATCACAGGACAAACTAGGTAATAACTTTAGCAACTTAATGTTTGATAAACCCAAAGACTCCAGCTTTTGGGATAAGTATTCACTATTCGGCAAAAACTGCTGGGAAAATTGGAAACTAGTGTGGAAGAAATTAAGGCTGGACCCACACCTAACACCACATACTAAGGTAAGATCTAAATGGGCTCATGATCTAGATATAAAGAGTGATATTATAAGCAAATTAGAGGAACAGAGGATAGTTTACCTCTCAGACCTGTGGAGATGGAATAAATTTATGTTCAAAGAAGATCTGGAACTCCTCATTGAACACCAGTTAGATAATTTTGATTATATTAAGTTAAAAAGTTTCTGTACAAACAAAACTAATGCAGACAGGATTAGGAGAGAAGCATCAAATTGGGAAATGATCTTTACATTTAATGGTTCTGATAAAGGTCTCATCTCTAAGATATAGAGAGAATTGTCTCATATTTATAAGAATTCAAGCCATTCTCCAATTGATAAATGGTCAAAGGATATGAACAGACAATTTTCAGATGATGAAATTAAAACTATTTATAGTCATATGAAAAGGTGCTTTAAATCACTATTGATCAGAGAAATGCAAATTAAGACAACTCTGAGGTACCACTACACACCTGTCAGATTGGCTAAAATGACAGGAAAAGATAAAGATGAACGTTGGAGGGGATGTGGGAAGGCTGGGACACTGATGCATTGTTGGTGGAACTGTGAATGGATCCAACCATTCTGGAGAGCAATTTGGAACTATGCTCAAAAAGTTATCAAACTGTGCATACCCTTTGACCCAGCAGTGTTTCTATTGGGCTTATATCCCAAAGAAATCATAAAAGAAGGAAAGGGACCCACATGTGCAAGAATGTTTGTGGCAGCCCTTTTTGTAGTGGCTAGAAACTGGAAACTGAGGGATGCCCATCAATTGGAGAGTGGCTGAATAAATTATGGTACATGAATGTTATGGAATATTATTGTTCTGTGAGAAACGACCAGCAGGACAATTTCAGAGAGGCCTGGAGAGACTTGCATGAAGTGATGCTGAGTGAAGTGAGCAGAACCAGGAGATCATTTTTCATGGCAACAACGATACTATATGATGATCTATTCTGATGGACATGGCTCTCTTCAACAATGAAATGCTTCAAACCAGTTCCAATTGTTCAGTGAAGAAAGCCATATACACCCAGAGAGAGGGATGTGAATTGTGGACCACAACATAACATTCTCATTGTTTGCTTACATTGTATTTCCTTTATCTGATATGTCTTTTGTGTAGATACGATTTTTCTTGCACAACAGTGATGTGTGGAAATATGTATATATATATTCGATTTCTTAAGTATTCTAACATAATTAACATGTAGTGGATTTCCTGCCATCTAGGGGAGGGGTGGGGAGTAGGGAGGAAAAATTTGTAACAGAAAGCTTTGTAAGGGTTAATGTTTAGGAATTACCCATGCATATGTTTTGCAAATAAAAGTATTAATAAAATAAAAAGAATAAAAGGGAAGGGGAAGAAAGGGAAAGGATGCTACAGAGAATTGAGGACCATTTTGTGTCTTGGTCACCTTCGTGACCATCATGACCAAAGTTTCATTGAGTCATCACCTTTCTAGTGACTAGTTTTTCCATCCTGAACAAATCTGCTGTTATGATACTGTAAGTTTTTCTAGCTCAATAGAACTTGCCAGAGTTTGTGTACCATTGGCTTAGACTAGGAAATTCTTGGATCTCCCCACCATGAGATGTTGGCAAAGGCTATTCAGCAGCTACTCTCTGCTTAATCTAGAAATCCAAGTACAATAGGGGAATCTGTAATTTAAATATTGAGAGCTCTTTTCATAACTGAGCTTGGAGGAGGTGTACATAATGCAGTTGTTAAGGTGCTAATGCATTTGCTATTCTTTAAAAATCAAGCCATAAGATTGTTGGGGAAATAACAGAAGAGCAAAACAGCAGGGAACAATGTTTTCTTTGAATATTCATAATAAAAAGTTCACTCCTCCATCCAAGAATAGACTCTTAGGTTCATAGAAAGGTACAAGTAGGAAATCTTCTTAGGAGTTCTTGAACTGAAGTCCGTGAACTTGTGTTTTTGTCAGGGATAACTATTTAAATTTTATTGTCTGTGTCTGTCTCTCTCTCTCTACACACACACACACACACACACACACACACACACACACAGAATTTTTTAAAAAAAAAAACATTATTTTGAGAAAGGATCATAGACCAAAACCTTAATTAATAATAACCACAACAATAACAGCTATCATTTCTGAAGTACTTTAAGGTTGTGTTTCTTTGCTTATTTTTGTTATAAATATTTCATTTTATTTTTACAACAAACCCAAGAGGCGATTATTATTATGAGGTTCATTTTACAGTGTTTTTACAAACCCTTTCCTAAGGACACACAACACATTTGTGAAACCAGATTTGAACTCACCTTCCTAACTCCAGGCATAGCATTTAACACCACACTACTTAGCTGACTAAGCTCACAATTTTCGAATAAGGAAATGGTATCACAGAGAGGGGAAGATTTATGCACTTGTTTCCTCTAATAGATTGAACTTGGGCTTCTGGAGGACAAGGACTGCTGTATTTTTGTCTTTGTATCCCCAAGTCTGAGCACAGTGCTTGGTATCTAGTAGGTGCATAATAAATGTTTTTTGCTAGACTGATACCTGCCCAAAGCAAAACCTTCTGATACTTTCTTTTGAAGGAAAACTTGATTATAGCTGGGTTATTGTGTATCCATTGGGTTATCATGTCATGGTTCTGTGCATCATTGATTTGTAACCAAGCAAGCTTTATAGTTTTGCCTGCATCTTTGATGAGCAGAGAACATAATGAATCAGCCCCCAATCCCTTTACTACCCATTTAGCTGGTCTTTGAATGTAGATTCATCCTAGTCAAGGCTCCAGTGTTTGCAATGAGCACCCAGGGTAGCTTGTGAGATTTGCTGAGAAATTCATGTTTTGTATTCTGGAGCAGTATTTTCATCCCTGCAACAGCTAGTGCTCCCCAAGCTGGTTCTTAGTGAGCTCTCTGTAAGCACTGAGAGACATCATGAAATTCCCTCTTAACCTTTGCCTCATGTTTCTGTGCCGACTTGGAAACTCCGATGTCTCCCAAGGACTGTTTTTCCTTCCCAAGGGCTTGAATGCATTTGACTCTCTTGCCTTCCTCAGATGTTCTTTTCATACTTGTTTCATTATAGGCTGTGACTTAGGCAGGTGGATGCCAAATGAACATTTTGGATGTATTCCAAGAAATTGATCTCTCTCAAATTTATTTGTTCAGGTATGGGGTCCTCGTTCTTATGTACAGGTGCCTTTATCGACGGGTTTCTCTATACTTATGCTAAGGCAGAGTATAGAGGCATGAATAACTGAACTTGTATTTTTAAAACCATCAGAAGGCAACATGGCATAGTAGATAGAGAGCTGGTCAGGAAGACCTGGATTCAAGTGTTGCCTCTGAAACCATGTGACCAAGGGTAAGCCATTTACCTCCTCAGTGCTCTAGGCAACTGTCTGGGTATTAAGTTACAAAATAATTAATAACTTGCATTGATGGGGAGGGAGTTCCCCAAACCTTTGAAATTCTATCCTGACCTAAAATAATAATAATAATAATAATAATAATAATAATAATAATGACTCTCATGTGAATAAGGGTGTACCTTGCCTAATGGTAACTTAAAATACTTGAAGTCATATAGTAGAAACAGTCTTTATTATGGAGGGACCAGGAAATTTCCCAGCATCCTCCATCTCCTACTGACCACTTTCAATTTTCCAATCTATGTAAAAGACAAGGGTCATTATTTCTCAGATTAGACACTTAAACTAGGAGAGCAGCTCCAAAGCAAGACTCACTGGTGATGCTAAATTCTTGCTCCTCCCCCTCCTGCCAACATAGTAATAATAGACCACAATTATAGAGGACTTAAAGCTTTTTGAAATCCTTCCCTCACACGTTTTCAATTGATATACCAACCCTGTGAAGGAAGCGTTATTATTATTTCCATCTTATGCTTGTCAAGTCCAGGGAGTCCACCACTTTTGCAGATGGACTTTCTCATTTAATGACTAGGAAGGGATTCATTAGTATGAGGCAAGCTCACGTTGGTTGTAATGTAGTTGCAAGACAGCTGCAACTATGACTTAGTAGATAAAGACTAAAGTATAGTCTGAAGCTTCCATTATTAAGAAGATACATTGCTCTAATTGCTCTCTCTTGGGGTGGGGGGAAGAAACTTTGAACTTCCATTATGTGCAGTTCATTTTAAAATGAAATATCTACATATATGATGAGTTACATAAGAGATAAAGGAAGATCTGGGCTTGGGTCCCACCTCTGAATTAGACAAACTGTGTGAGCCTTGGCAAGTCACTTTATTGCTCTAGGTAACTTTACATCTGGAAAATGCAGACAAGATGCCTGTTTGCATTGGTAGAAAACATTTTTTCTTATGAGAGTTGACTATAACATTGAAATGTCAGGTCTGGTTCCTTCAATTCATTTGAAGTTTATTATGGTAAATGGTGTAAAGTGTTGGTCTAAACCTAATTTCTGCCAAATTGCTTTTTAGGTTATTATTGTGTTTTGGCCTTTTTTAAGCAGTTTTGATCAAAAAAGGTGTCCTTATCCCAGGAATCAGTTATTGGGTTTATGAAATATGAGGCTACCATATATTTCTAGGTATTGTTAATTTAATCTGTTCCACTGATCAATTTTTTTTTAAATTTTTGATAAGCACTACTTTGTAATTTAGCTTGAGATTTGGTATTTCTAGATCTTTTACTTTTACTTTAGCAATATATGCATGTATGTCTATATCTATATGTGTATATCTTTTTGTACATGCTATATCTCTCTGTGTGTGTATATATGTATACACACACATACACAACACGTAATAATAACTCTATTTGTTTTTCATTTTTTGTGTTTGTTTTTTTTTGGAATGCATTTTAAATAATGCTTTGTTCATATTCTGTTTTTTCATGTCTAGCATTACCCACTAACCTCCCCTCCCCACTGTGAATAAAAGCTCCACCTTGTAACAGTATGTATTGTACAAGTAACAAAATCGTTTTTCGTGTCTAAGAACACAAATCTCATTCTGTCTCTTGAGTATATTATCCTTCTAATGTGACTGTGGGAGGTATGTTTCTCTCAATTTTTTTTGAACTCAATGTTTGCTGTTTTGAACAGAATTCTGCCATCTTTCAAAGAGGATTTTCTTCATAGTATTGTAGTTGATATCATTTAAATTGTTTTTGTCCTGTTTGTTTCCTTCTATATCAGTCCATGTAAATCTTTCATTTTTTTTATCTGAATTCATTGTATTTATTATTTCTTAACATGCAATACTATTCCATTGCATTTACATGCCAAAATTTACATGCCTGATTAATGGATATTTCCAATATTTCTTTTTTTTTTGCTATTAAAAAGTTATAGATATTTTGGTACAAATGTGCCTTTTCTCTGCGAATTCTGACCTTCTTCGGATATATTTCTACTAATAGCATTTCTGCAATTTAATGGCTTTAGGAATAGTTCACAAAATGTCAAGATTTTCTAGGAAAATAATGGGGAAAATGTGTAAAAAGGATCTAACAGTACTAGATGTCAAACTAAACCACAAAGTAATTATTAAAACTATTGGGAACAGGTCAAAAAATGGAAAAGTTGGTCACTGGAGTAGATTAGGTTAATAGTACCCAGAGATAATTCAACATGGTGGTATAATGCTCAGTAAACCCAAGAACACTAAGTCCTGGTTGGTGGTCGAACTTTGCCCTCAAAGAGGACCAAAATGACATTGCTTCCTTGGGGTCAAATTATAGTGTGTCCAACTGTGGCTGATCAGACCAGTCTGAGCTTGGAAGGCTCTAACACAGGTCAGGCACAAATAGTCCATATGAGCATCTGGACTAGAGATGTTTTTAAAACTGAGCATCTCGCGTTTCTCTTGAGTGACTGCAATTTTCTTTTGCCCTGCTTGAATGGTCCTATGCCAGTGTCTTATGTCTCTCAATCAGTTCCATAGTTCTTCAGAGAGAGACTTCCATGTGAGCACCCCATTCCTGGGGGAAGGCCTCCTTATTTTCTCAAAACCTGCTGAAAAAAATTAGAAGGCAACATTTTACAAATTAGATTTAGACCAGCTTTTTATACCATATCACAATAAACTTCAAATAAATACTTAAGTATCAGAGAGCCATATCATAAAAGAAAAAAATTAGAAAAAAAAAGTATGTGTGTGTATGTGTGTATATGTAGTTAATCTGGTTTAAATCCTGTTTTTTTTTTTTGTCTTCATTCCTTTTGTGATCTTTACTTCATTTCTGTAAGCCTCAGTTTCCTCATCTGTAAAGTATGGGAGTTAAACTAGATAGGCTATAAAGCCAGTTTCTACATCTAAATCTGTTAATTCTTTTACAAAATCTTTTTTTTTGTCTGAGGCAAGTGGGGTTAAGTGACTTGCCCAGGGTCACACAATTAGAAATGTTAAGTGTCTGAGATCAGATTTGAACTCAGGTCCTGAAGTCAGGGCTGATGCTCTATCCCCTGTGCCACCTAGCTGCCCCTACAAATTCTTTTATCATTTAGTGAATCTGCCAGGGTCCTGGCCCAGTGCATGGCCCCATTTACAAAGGAGAACATGGGCAGAGTGTTGTTGGAATAATAAACTTAAAGCTTAGGACTTAAAATCAGGAGTCTCTCACACTTTGGTTTAGATATAGTTCCCAAAACAGCTCAACAACAAAAAAAGCCGTTGATTTTTTGAATTCAGTGATCTTTTAATTATATCACATAGCCTCATTTCTGATTATTTTTATAGAGTGAAGTACATTGTCATCATGAATTCATGTCAGGGTTTTATATTAGAACAATTAGGGATTGTGGTTCTCTTATAAACTTGTTTTATTTTCCCAATTATCTGTTTGCACATATAATAAAAAAATAGTAGCTAGCATTTGTATAGGACAGTAAGATCTGTAAAGCCTTTATGTGTATTATCTTATTTGATCCTCACAAGAACCCTATGAAGTAGATGCTATTATCCCCATTTTACAGATGAAGAAACTGAGATTGAGAAAGGTTCGGCAGTCTTGCCCAGGATCATACAACTATTGAGCATCCAAAGTTTCACTTGAGTTAAGGTTTTCTTCACACCATCTCCAACGCTCTCTGCTGCTCCTCCAAGTGGCCAACTTGAAAGTTATGGTCTTGTAATAGTGCATGACGGAGTTTTCACAAGTTCTGATGGGCTAGCCCTAGATGAGCCCAAATTGTTGAAATCTCAGTAGTGTACGATTGCAGTGCTTCCTATCCATGCACAAAGGTGTCTGTGCAATCTGTTCCTCCCATAACATTTCAGTTATATTTTACTTATTCTTTGCATTATAGTCCAATTGAGCAATGATGCCATTGGTACTTTGTTAGTGAACATCTATTTTTCTCTAGACTGCTCCTGAAGAACAGATTCTAGGCATCATTGCCAATTTACAGATCCTGAGTTGGGGAGCTGATTTGAAGTGAGCTCTCCTCTCTTGGGATTCTTTTCAGAGATCCAAAGTTTGTTGATTCTGAAATTACTCATTTTTAATATAACTTGGGATAGAATATAGATTTAGGTGGGACTTATAATCCATCAAGTTCATTTGGCTAATATTACAATGAGGTCAATTGAGGCACAGATTTGTTTCAGTGACTTGCCTGGGATCACACAACTCACTTCATTTCAGATACGTCTGGCTCTTTGTAATCCCATAAAAAAAGAAATGATAATATACATAAAGGCTTTTCAGAGCTTACTGTGCTATACAAATGTTAGCTACTATTAATTATTATAATATGTGCAAACAGATAATAGGTTTTTCTTGGCAGAAATACTAGAGGGATTTGCCATTTCCTGCTCCAGCTCATTTTACAGATGAGGAAACTGAGACAACAGGATTAAAGTGGTTTGCCCAGGGTCACATGGCTAGTGAGTATCTGAGGCAGGATCTGAATTCAGGTCTTCCTGACTGTAAGCTAAGTACTCTATTCATTATGTCATGCTGCCTGACCTGTTTTTCTACTCATTAATGCAAAATTATGATGTCATCTTGTTTTCCAAGTACTTGAGCCCATTTTGGCAAATATCTGTTCCCATTTTTTTAAAAAAAAAGAAATCTCCTGATTAATTCATGATAGTTCAAACTTGTGATTTTGTGGACATGGGGAATTTCCAATATATGGAGTCTTTTCCTTCTCCCCACTTTGATGCCTCACTTTTAATTCTTGAATTCTTAACTTTTTCATGTCTTCTTTCAACCTTATTTGGCAGTTGGGTGAAGCCTGAGAATGCCTTCTCAAAATAATTTTTTTAAATTGAAAAATATAAAAGAAACCAATAATATTAAAATGTAGTTATCAAAATAAAAAAAATCATTGACCCCAGATTAAGAACACTTGTATACTTACTTACCTAGAGCATTCTGTTCAAACAAATATTCTTTAAGGAGGAAACTCCATTTTTCTTTTCTGTTTATCACTTTTGTGGGAATGAGTTTAATACCCATTCTCCCACAGTGCTCCAGCTTTCTCACATCTTTTTTCTTAAAATCAATTCAAAGAACATTTTTAAGTGCTTACTATGTGCTAGCCACTGTACTAAGGGCTGGTATGGTTTCGTCTGCAGACTGACTCTAGACAGGAGGTAATGTGGTATACCAGAAGGAACCTTGGGTTTGGGTCTAGGAAGGAAATCTGGATTCGAATTTTGGCTTGCCAGTTGGAGGACGGTATAACTTTGATCAAACTGTGTTTTGCCTCTTTTGATTTCAATTTCTTAATTTGTGGAATGTGATTTGGACCTCACAGGGCTGCCATGTGTTCCAACAACATTGTGCGCATGTGAGCTGTTCCTGCTCTCAAGCAGGCCTTACGTTGTCCCTAATAATCAAAGACGTACTTAGGGAGAATGACAGGGGTTTATCTAGAATGACAGTGGTTTTCTCTTGGGTACCAATTAATCATCAATTAATTTTTAAAAACTACCTTGTTCCTCTTTCAGCATCTATCAACTCCTTTCAGAAGGCCATTGCCAAATCCTTTACTAGCCATTTCAGAACCAAATTATTTGCTCTGACTGTCCTTCCAAAGTAATTTCATTAATTATCTTTTTGCATTTTCTCTGAACCTCCCCTTAATTACTTTCTCTTTCTGATACCCTGATGTCTCAAACGACATAATCTTCTGGCTTCCAGCTTAGTAGATTATTTCAGAGGTAATACAGAAGAGCATCTTCTGTCCTTCCCCTCTCTTCCCTTCTTTCCAATTCTCTCTCTTCTCTGCATGTGGGTACTTCTCCCCCTCCCTCTCTCCTCTTTTCTTCCAGCCCTTCCACTAATCTCCCGAATGCCACACGGGCCAAACTTCCCAAGGGAGAAACAGCCTTTGTTGTTGCTATCAGGGTGTTCTTTTTACAAAGATGGACATTTCAGGCAAAATGCTACTAAGAGAACGCAGCTCAGCTGCGTGCACTGAATTTCCAGGAGTGCCCAGAAGCCTTCAGAAAAGGGGGCTTTCTTGCCTCGGGTAAAAAGATGGCTTTTTGGAAAGCAGTTTATTTCTGGCTCAGCAGCCTTTGTTTTTCTGTCTATTGGGAAGGCTTCCTTGCCTATTCCTTAACTTAGAAGCTTCGGTTAGGCTTTATCTTAGTTTTGTCTCAGGTTTTGAGAAAAACAGTTCAGTTTGGGCACAGAATGGGCAATATTGGGCAGCATGGTTTTCCAAGTGTTGGGAGACCCAATCATAGTTATTCGATCCAAAGATTAGTCAGACCAATTATTAAAGTTGTAAAAAAAAATTCCATACCTCAGTGTTTTATTTGTAGCTAATGGGGGAAAATGGCAATATTTTGGAGCTACTGACAGCATAAAAGGAGGCTAGCCCTGGACTTGGGCTCTCTGATTTTCTTCTTTCTTCCCCTTATTTTTCCTGTCTTTTTTTCTTCTTCCCCCCTCTCCCACTCTCTCTTTCCACCACTTTCTGTATATCTTCTTTTTCTACCTGTATCCTTTCATCCCTCTTCCATCCTTCCTCTTTTCTTCCCTCTGTTCCTTCCTCCCTCCTTCTTCCCTCTCCCTTTTTCTTCCCTTCTTCGCTTTCTTCTTCATTTCTCTCTTTTCTTCTCTCTCTCTCCTTCTCTTCTCTCTCTCTCTCCTTCTCTTCTCTCTACTTCTTTCTTCACTTCTCATCTAAGTTGGCACTTTCCTCATTCGTGATAAAGGACCCCTGGGGGGCCCTTTGACACCTGTTTTTCTTAGCTGACTCTACTTTCAATCAGCAGCAATTCCTGTGTCATCATCCTTGGAGCCCTACATGCTACCTCAGGGGAGTCTGGGAAGCTGCCAGTATAAATGCCAGTCAAGGGAAAAGAAAGTAGAAGGTTAGCTTAATCTGCCCTTGAGGTGGGGAGAATTTAATAATAATAATAATAATTGTAAGAAGAACTGAAAACTAAAAGCTCTCTCTAGACTAAAGGCAGGGGTAGGGGGTGAGTAGGACATTTCTATTTCCAAAGCGAAAGATCTGCTGGACGTCTCTTTGCAGGGGCTACCTACTAGCACTGACAGCCTTGCTTAATGCCAACCCTTCTCCGGGCTGTTTACCCGTCTGGGATCTCCATTGCCTGTGTAGTTGCCATGGTGATCCAAAGTCATTGGTTAGCACTGTTATTTGGGATAACACATTTAGCCCAGTTGGAGTAATATTATGGAAGAATCCATGCATTGTTTGCAGAGGCTCCCTTCCCCACCACCCCCATTCCCCAGTGGATGAAGTTATGATGGGACATCATCATTGGATAAAATCTCTAGATAAATTGGATAAACAATTATAAGCGATTCTGATGTCTTTATCCTCTCCAGGTAATAAAGATAAGCACACAGAATACAATTCCTCTCCAATTCTTGGGAATCTTATAATACTGTACAAGACCTGTTTTTGATTTCTCTGAAACCCATCTTGAGTTTGGCAGGGGAAAAAATGGCTTCCCTGATTATTATTCTGCCCTGGGATAGTTGGATAATCATGGACTCTCCAAAGCCTGCTTCCTAACCTCCCTTTCCAACCTTATCTCAGACTACTCCCTTCATGAATTCTATGTTCTAGCCCCACAAGACTAGATCTTTGAACTCTATCTTCCATGACCTACACAAAAGAGCCCCATACCTGAAATGTTCTTCTCCCCCACTGAGGGTAGCTTTGTGTGGGGAGAGAAGCACTGGATGGGGAATCCGAGCACCTTCATTTTCCTTACCAGCAAAGAGAAGGGTTTGGAGAAGATGCCGTCTAAGTCCTGCCCAGAAATAAATCTCTGCTATACTGATGTCAGCCTCTCACAATATAGACTGTAGAGTTTGGAGTCAAAGGCTTTTTACAAATGAGGAAATGGAGGAACAGAGAATTCAAATGACTTACATAAAATGAAATATGTACAAAAATGTTCGTGGCAGCCCTTCTTGTAGTGGCAAGAAACTGGAAACTGAGTGGATGCCCTTCAGTTGGAAAATGGCTGAATAAATTATGGTATATTAATATTATGGAATGATTGTTCTGTAAGAAACGACCAGCAGGACGATTTCAGAGAGGCCTGGAGAGACTTGCATGAACTGATGCTGAGTGAAACGAGCAGAACCAGGAGATCAATATACATGGCAACTGCAAGATTATACGATGATCAATTCTGATGGACAGGGCTCTTTCCAACAATGAGATGAATGATGCCAGTTCTAATGATCTTGTGATGAAGAGAGCCTGTGGGAAATGAATGTGGATCACAACATAATTCTCACTTGCATTTTGTTTCCCTACTCATTTTCTTTCCTTTTTGATCTGATTTTTCTTATGCAGCAAGAGAATTGTATAAATATGTTTACACATGTTGGATTTAACATATTTTAACATGTATATCATATTGGATTGCTTGCCATCTAGGGGAGGGAGTGGGGGAAGGAAGGGAAAATCTGAAGCATAAGACTATGCAAGGATCAATGTTGACAAATTATCTGCATATCTTTGAAGATAAAAACCTTAAAAACAAGTTTGATATATGGTGGATTTGGGGTTGGAATCCAGCTGTAATCTGGGTTCCTAACTGTAGCCCCTTTTCATTGTACTATTCTGCTTCCTCACATTGTGTCCAGAGTGGAGTGACCTGGTAAGCCTTTGAGACCATGTTACCTGAGGTCCAGTGATGTATAATCTGTGTAGAAAGATTTATCTTGGTGGATATGTTAAGTCTTTAAATGCATATTTCAGGGTCTATCTTCTGTAAGAAGGGTTCACTTGAGGGGCAGTAGATGGTTCAATGGACTTGGAGTTGGGTTGGTTTAAATTCAAATCCAGCCTCAGATGCTTAATACTTCCTAACAGTATGACCCTGGCCAAGTCAATTAACTCCAAATGCCTTACCTCCACCTACTCCCCCAAATCCATTTGATTGGTTTTTCCTCTTCTTAGAAGAGAACTAGGAAGAACATATGGTATGATGGTAATCACCAGATTTGAGTTTGAATCCTGCCTCTGCCCCTTTCTGTCTGTTGGGCACAAATCATTTCACTGCTCTAAGCATAAGCTTTCTTTTTTTTATAAAATGAGAGAGGGCTCTGAAATCCTTTAAATTGTATAGAGGCCAATTTCATCTCCATGTAAAGGAGAACTTCCTAGTAATTAGAGTTAACCCAGAGTGGAGCTAGCAGGTCCCCCCTTGCTCCAGGCTTTCAGCAGGACACTAAATGACCACTTGTTATGACTGGTATAAAGAGGAATATGAGCTGGGAATGAACCATGGAGGTCTCTTCTGTGTCTGTATGCTTCAGACATCAGACTTTTCTTAGAGACATTTTTACTTTGAATACGGAGACGAAATGCCATATCCTGCTTCCATTTTCCCCATCTGAGCCATCTCCATGGCTCATCCCTTTGAATTCCATGACTCAGGAAGCAGCTCTCTCTCTGTTTCTTGCCAGCTGTGACTCCCTTGTTTCTGAGGCTTAATGTTCCTCCATTGAATACCAAGCAGACAATATCAGCACTCCCTGTCCCCATTAATACTATCTATTCATTTAAAAGAAGAAAAAAAGGTCACAGTGGGCTGGCTTTTGTTCCTCCTGTACATGTTTACTTTATGTTAGACAAAGCAGCCCTGATTTAAAATGGTGTGATTAATCATACAATTAGCCAACCCTACTTGGGGAATTTGTCATGCTTAGAGTTCCAGGGGATCATGTCAGACCAGAGAAGGAAGACCATCTTTTGCCAAATGACTATAGATCCTTAAGGTTAATTTTCTTCTGTTGGACCCTTCATATTTTTGCCAACTTTACATCCAATAAGGGGGATGGTTTTAGCTTGCTAGGTATATTTCCTAGAGACATAAGGTGGAATAAAGAAAAAAACTTCTTGAATCTCATTTTTGATCTGTTTATAATGTAAACAATTAAGTATAGTGGGTCATAAGACCTATGAAAAGAAATAAGAAATAGAAAGAAAGAAATAAAGAAATAAAAAAAATAGAATTCTCCCTTTTTTACTAATTTCTCTTTTCTCACTGTGTGTGTGTGTGTGTGTGTGTGTATCCTTCAAACTGGTTTGGGGACTATATTAACAATAATACTTATACTATTTTGTGCTGAGATATAGTAGCTAACTTGTGGGTCACAATGTCCTATTAGGTACAATAATTGTTTTTTTTTTATTAAAACTTTTTATTTACAAAACATGTATGGGTAATTCTTCAACATTAACCCTTACAAAGCTTTCTGTTACAAATGTCTCCCCCTATTCCCACCCCTCCCCTAGATGGCAGGATATCCACTACATGTTAATTATGTTAAAATATTTGACAAATTGAATATGTGAGGTACAATAATTGTCATTCCCATTTTAAGTAGTTTTTCAGTCATGTCCAACTCTTTGTCACCTCATCTGGGTTTTCTTGGCAAATATACTGGAGTGGTTTGCCATTTCCTTATCTGGCTCATTTTATAGATGAGGAAACTGAGGAAAACAGGGTTAAATAACTTATCCAGGGTTACACAACTAGTAAATGTCTGAGACCACATCTGAACTTGGGGAAATGAGTCTTCCTAATTTTGGGCCTTAGCTCCTCAGCTGCCCCATCTCTTTTACAGGGAAACTGACACTTAGGGTCAATACTGGGTCTTCAAACCAAATCTTCTCATATAATCCAAATTTAGTGTTCTTGCTATAGAACACTGCCTTTCATTCAGTAAAGATATATTAAGTGCCTACTGTGTGCTGGACACTAAAGATATAAAGATATATAAATTGAACAGTCCCTATTCTCAAGAAGTTTGTTGTTATTGGTCCTTGAAGGCACATTGTGGGGAAAAACAACATAACAGGGTGAATGAGTGCTGATTAATCTCTTGTTCTGTGCCAGATACTGTGCTAAATGTCAGGAGGACATCTCTGACATGAGACAGACCCTGCCCATATTCTAAGACAGCACATATCAGGGAGCCAGTGAAAACTTGAACACAAATAAATAAAGCCATAATAAAAATATAAATATATATAAATATAAAATGATTACAAAAATAAGTATAAATATATAAACAATAAATAATATGCATAATATAAATGTAAATATAAATTCATTAAAATGGAGGTAAAGGATATGGAAAGGGACCATATTTTAGGTTTCATTGAGCTACAGAATCCCCAATGGAGGCAACTTCCTGACCCTATGTAGATCATAGATCATTGAGAAGTGAAATGACTTGCCTAGGGATTAGAGGTAGAAATTGAAGGCACATCTTTCTAACTCTACTCATCTATTCTCTTCTTTCTCAGTTTATATGTTATAATACATACACATATGTACAAATATCTATTTCATATGCATGTATATGTGTATGCTAGATACTGTGTTGAATACATTATAATTATTTCATTAGATTCTCACAACAACCTTGGGAGGTAGGTGCTATTATCACCCCTTTTGCAGATGAGGAAACTGAAGCAGACAGAGGTTGTGACTTTCCCAGGCTCACACAGTTACTAAGTGAGTGAGGTTGGATTTGAACTCGGGTCTCTCTAACTCCAGGCAATGTGCCATTTAGCTGCTCACGTAAATATAATTTTTTTCTTTATACTTATATCTCTCACACCTAGCAAAGTATCTTTATAAACACCTATTATGTAGGTCCTGTGCTAAACACTAAGACTATAAAAAATGACATGATAATCTCTGCCCTCAAACTTAATTCATCCCTAAGCACTCATTAGGCACCTACTCAATGCCATGTATTAATTTCCACTTATGAAACCACAATCAAACCAACTCCATCATTGGTTCCTGGAATGGGTATCTTCTTCTTACAGTGAAGGAAGGGTACACCCAACCTAGCACTATAAAGCAGTGGTCTATGAACAGTAGGTATTCTTGGTGGTCATCTGGAACAGGAGGCTTCTGGGTTTGTCCTTTAGCAATCCTTCCTACTTGAAATACAATTGATGGAGGTATTTGCACCCATTTGATAAGAGCAGGAATCTATCTTTTCAATCTTATTTTATTGGGGACCTATCAATACCTCAGCCAGCGTCATAGATTGTTTAATTGTATGGGCTTCTAGGTGGCACAATGGATAAAATGTTGGGCCAAATGTCGGGAAGACTCATCTTCATGAGTTAAAGTTCAACCTCAGACACTCATTAGCTGTGTGACTAGGCACAGTTAAGTAACTCAATTATCTACTTCATCTGTAAAATAAGGAGAAGAAGGAAATAGCAAAATGCTCCAGGATCTGCCAAGAAAACCCCAAATGAAGTCACAAAGAAATGGACATAACTGAATAACAGCAACCATTTTGTACAATACACAAGATTAGGAGTTCTATAGATATAGAAAAGGATCAGGCCATAAGAGTCTTGGAAGAGCCCTTCAAGTTCATCTGGTCTAATTTTCTCATATTATGGATGAGGAAATGATGTTTAGGAAGAAAAGAGAACTCGAATTGAAACCCAAGTTTGTGTTCTTTGGATGATTGAGTCATTTGATCATGTCTTTTTACAGATGAATAAAATATTGCAGTCCTTTTAGTCTCTATCTCCAAAGACCTCATAATAATTTGGGCTAAGAGAAAAAGTCAACACAATAGACTTCTCGAGAAAGTTGATTTTTATTAAAGAATTACTCAAAGGAAAAGTAATTCTCCCTTCTTACCAATCTCTCACCAAACTCTTATTGTGACAAACGAGCAAACCCTCAGCTTGGAGGGCTGCATGTGGTACTAGATCTGGTTTTGAAATCTAGTTCTGTTACAATAACATATGCAACCTCAGACATGTCCTTTAATCTCTCTGGCTCTGTTTTCTCATCAGCAAAATAGAGGAATTGGAGTAGATAGCCTCTATCTAAGCTTTCATCTCGCCCTGGACCTATGAGCCTGTAACATACACAGTTTATCCATCTCCTCACCCCCATATTCTACAGACTTGCACAGTACACAGTATTTCTATTCCCTGCTCAAGTGAACTATACTGCTGAATGAACTCTAAGGAGAAATTGCCAAGTTCCCTAAGTATCTTAGCCTGGGGGCAGCCTAGAATATTAATTATAAAGGGCAGCATCTATAGATAGCCAACTGAGGGCAACATGGGAAGGATTAGAATCTTTTCTACCTCTCATCATTTTAAATTAAAATTTCAATTTTAAGTTATTGTAGAGATAAATCATACCTGTGCCAAACATTTTGACAGAAAAGTAAGCTTAAAGATTTTGCTTATGTCAGAGTGATATCACCATTAAAAAAACAAAAATGGAACAAAAAACCTAAAGAGAAATAATAACACCTAATGAGCTAAACATTTTGGAGTTAATATGAGTTACACAGGCAGTGGAAAGGGCAAACTGATTTGAGGAAGATGAAAAGAAAATTTGCAAGTACCTTTGTTGTTGCTTTTATGTAATTAGACATCTTTTATTTCTTCAGATTCATCACCTTCAGAAGCACAGTTGGGCTGGAAAGGGAGTCAGAGGTAGGGAGTACCCATTATGTGCAAAATATTGTCAGAGGGAATGGGAGAAGAAACACAAGTCAGAAAGAGGTAACCCTTACCTTTATGGACCCAACTGGAGACAGGCCAGATGGGCAGAAGTCACCCCCATAGGTTAGGAATACTTCATAGGCTTTCAGATCTGGATATTGAAGGACTGATCCTTAGAAATCATCCAGTTCAACTCCCTTATTTAACTGATGAGGAAGTTGAGACTTGGACATAGATGGATGTATGGTGGTGGTGATGGAGTTTTTCAGTTACACAGTTTAGAAGTGATAGAGCTAGATGGGAAGGAGTCATCAAGGTGTGGTAACCCTCAACACCACCCCCCCCCCAAGTTGGTTATTTTAGGCCCCAGGAAGGGCCAGCTTTACCTAGCAGCCAGTTAGCTTAGGAAATTTGCTGGTGAAAGTAGAAAGGATACAAGAAAGATTTAGACACATTAATAGGTGTTAGAGTATGGTGGGTCATTGTTTTTTTTATTAATACTTTTTATTTGCAAAACATATGTATGGGTAATTCCTAAACATTAACCCTTACAAAGCTTTCTGTTACAAATTTTTCCCCCCTACTCCCCACCCCTCCCCTAGATGGCAGGATATCCAC
>JAJPUD010001218.1:163460-196802 GCA_023553655.1 Myrmecobius fasciatus | reverse complement strand
GTTTTCCTAATATTGAACCAGCCCTGCATTCCTGGTATAAATCCTACTTGGTCATGATGTATTATCCTGGGGATGACTTTCTGTAATCTTGTTGCTAAAATCTTATTTAAAATTTTTGCATCAATATTCATTAGGGAAATGGGTCTATAGTTTTCTTTCTCAGTTTTCTCCCTACCTGGTTTAGCTATCAGCACCATATCTGTGTCATAGAAGGAATTTGGTAGTACACCTTCTTTCCCTATTTTTTCAAATAGTTTATATAGTATTGGGATTAATTGTTCTTTGAATGTTTGGTAAAATTGACATGTAAATCCATCTGGCCCTGGAGATTTTTTCTTAGGGAGTTGATTAATAGCTTGCTCTACTTCTTTTTCCGAAATAGGGCTATTTAAATAATTTATTTCCTCTTCTGTTAATCTGGGCAATCTATGTTTTTGTAGATATTCCTCCATTTCATTTACATTATCAAATTTATTGGCATAAAGTTGGGCAAAGAAACTCCTAATTATTACTCTAATTTCCTCTTCATTGGAGGAAAGTTCTCCCTTATCATTTTTGAGACTAATAATTTGATTTTCCTCTTTCCTTTTTCTAATCAAATTAACTAAAGGCTTACCTATTTTGTTGGTTTTTTCATAAAACCAACTCTTACTTTTATTTATTAATTCAATAGTTTTCTTATTTTCAATTTTATTGATCTCCCCTTTAATTTTCAGAATTTCCAATTTGGTATTTAATTGAGGGTTTTTGATTTGGTCTTTTTCTAGCTTTTTTAATTGTAAGCCCAGTTCATTAATCTTCTCCTTCTCTGTTTTACGCAAGTAAGCATCTAGAGATATAAAATTACCCCTTATAACCGCTTTAGCCGAGTCCCACAAATTTTGGTATGTTGTCTCATTGTTGTCATTCTCCTGGATGAAATTTTCGATTGTGTCTATAATTTGCTCTTTCACCCATTCGTTCTTCAGGATTAGATTATTTAATTTCCAAATAACTTGTGGTCTATTTTCTCCTGGCCTCATATTACATGTGAGTTTTATTGCATCATGATCTGAGAAGGATGCATTTACTATTTCTGCTTTTCTGCATTTGATTTTGAGGTTTTTATGCCCTAACACATGATCAATTTTTGTATAAGTTCCATGAACCCCTGAGAAAAAAGTATACTCCCTTCTATCACCATTCAGTTTCCTCCAGAGATCTATCATACCTAACTTTTCTAGCCTTTTGTTAACCTCCCTAACTTCTTTCTTATTTATTTTGGAATTTGATTTATCTAATTCTGAGAGAGCAAGGTTGAGATCTCCCACTAGTATAGTATTACTGTCTATTTCTCCTTGCATCTCTCTTAACTTCTCCTCTAGGAATTTGGATGCTATACCACTTGGTGCATATATGTTAAGTATTGATACTGCTTTATTGTCTATGGAACCCTTTAGTAAAATGTACTTTCCTTCCTTATCTCTTTTAATTAGATCTATTTTTGTTTTTACTTGATCTGAGATAAGGATTGCTACCCCTGCCTTTCTTTGTTCACCTGAAGCATAGAAGATTCTGCTCCAGCCCTTTACCTTCACTCTGTATGTATCTCTATGTTTTAGATGTGTTTCTTGTAAACAACATATCTCTTTTGAGATTCTTAATGCAGTCTTCCAGGTAAGCCTTCTGAAAGGGAGACCAGCTTAAGTCCACCCCTGTGGCTTTATCTGGGATTGTTTTCAGAATCTCAGGATCTGGGGACTTCTCTAGTTTCTCTCCATAAAAGCTGTCTAAGGTGAGAGCTCTCTTTTTCTTGCTCATGATTTTCAGCAGAGGTATCAGTCACCAGCAGGGAATTCTGCTGCTGCAGCAGCAGCAGCAGCAGTAGCAGCAGCAGCTGCAGCAGGGATTTCAATTTGCCCTGGGGCAGTTTGCCGAGTTGACTTCCGGTCTGGGGCTGATCTGGCTAGATCTGCACTAGGACCACACTTTCAGCTGCTCTCAATCCACCCTTTATCAAAGGTAGACCTGCTGATTCAAAATTAATCCACATAAATCATCAGCATTTTTATATATTACCAACAAAGTTCAGCAGCAAGAGATACAAAAAGAAATTCCATTCCAAATAGCAGATGATAGGATAAAATATTTGGGAATCTGTCTGCCAAGGAAAAGTCAGAAACTATACGAACTAAACTACAAATCACTATCCACACAAATAAAATCAGACCTAATCAATTGGAAAAACATTAAGTGCTCATGGGTAGGCCAAGCGAATATAATAAAAATGACAATACTATCCAAACTAATCTACTTATTTAGTGCCATACCAATCAAACTCCCAAGAAATTATTTTACAGATCTAGAAAAAATAGTAGCAAAGTTCATTTGGAAGAACAAAAGGTCAAGGATTTCAAGGGGATTAATGAAAAAAAAGACAGATGAAGGTGGCCTTGCTGTACCAGATCTAAAACTATATTATAAAGCAGCGGTCATCAAAACCGTTTGGTATTGGCTAAGAAATAGAGCAGTCGATCAGTGGCACAGAATAGGTTATCAGGACAACCTAGGCAATAACCTTAACAATCTAGTGTTCGATAAACCCAAAGACCCCAGCTTTTGGGATAAATACTCACTATTTGGCAAAAACTGCTGGGAAAATTGGAAACTAGTGTGGAAGAAATTAGGGCTTGACCCATACCTAACACCACATACCAAGATGAGATCTAAATGGGTTCAGGATCTAGATATAAAGAGGGACTTTGTAAGCAAGTTAGAGGAACGTAATATAGTTTATCTCTCAGACCTGTGGAGATGGAATAAATTTATGTCCAAAGAAGACCTGGAACTCCTAATTGAACACCAGATGGATAATTTTGATTATATTAAGTTAAAAAGTTTCTGTACAAACAAAACTAATGCAGACAAGATTAGGAGGGAAGCATCAAATTGGGAAACCATCTTTACATTTAATGGTTCTGATAAAGGCCTCATTTCTAAAATATATAGAGAACTGTCTCATATATATAAGAATTCAAGCCACTCTTCAATAGATAAGTGGTCAAGGGATATGAACAGACAATTTTCAGATGATGAAATTAAAACCATCTCTAGTCATATGAAAAGTTGCTCCAAATCACTATTGATCAGAGAAATGCAAATTAAGACAACTCTGAGGTACCACTACACACCTGTCTGATTGGCTAAAATGACAGGAAAAGATAACGATGAATGTTGGAGAGGATGTGGGAAAACTGGGACACTAATACATTGTTGGTGGAACTGTGAACGGGTCCAACCATTCTGGAAAGCAATTTGGAGCTATGCTCAAAAAGTTTTCAAACTGTGCATACTCTTTGACCCAGCAGTGTTTTACTGGGCCTATATCCCAAAGAGATCTTAGAGGAGGAAAGGGACCCACATGTGCAAGAATGTTTGTGGCAGCCCTTTTTGTAGTGGCTAGAAACTGGAAACTGAAGGGATGCCCATCAATTGGAGAGTGGCTGAATGAATTATGGTACATGAATGTCATGGAATATTATTGTTCTGTAAGAAACGACCAGCAGGACAATTTCAGAGAGGCCTGGAGAGACTTGCATGAACTGATGCTGAGTGAAACGAGCAGAAACAGGAGATCATCATACACAGCAACAACAGTATTACATGATGATCAATTCTGATGGACATGGCTCTCTGCAACAAAGAATTGTCTCAAACCAGTTCCAATTGTTCACTGAAGAAAACCATATACACCCTGAGAGAGGGATATGAAATATGGACTACAACATAACATTTTCATGATCTCTATTGACATTTGCTTTCATTGTGTTGCCTTTCTCTGATTTTCTTTTTTTCTTGTAGATAGGATTTTTCTTGCATAACTTGGCAAGCATTTCAACATTATTAACATGTAGTAGACTTCCTGCCATCCAGGGGAAGGGAGGGGACTAGGGGTAAAATTTGTAATGGAAAGCTTTGTAAAGAAAAATGCTGGGGAACTACCCATACATATGTTATACAAATAAAAAGCTTTAAGAAGTTAAAAAAAAGGTAGACTTGCCAAAGCACCTGCCCACAAGCAGAGCAAAGTGGCCCAAGCGTCTGCCAGGGACTTCCTGGCAGCCTAAAATCTTCTGGTCTGTCCCAGCTCCGGACTTGCACCCCGGTTGCGCCCTGGCGTCTGAGTACTGGGAGAGGCTCGATCCCCTGCCCGCCTAAAACTGACCTCAGAAGTTCTTTCAAAGTAGATATTTGATAGAAGTGTGTTGTAGTCACTCCAAAACCAGTCCGGAGGCTCAATTTGTCTGGGTTTGAGGGAAGGTCTCAGGAGCTCACAGAGGACGCTGTCTGCAGTTTGCCATCTTGGCTCCACCCCCTGGTGGGTCATTGTTAAGGGAAATTAGGAATATTCAGGATATAATACATCAATCAGTGAATCCACAAGTGGTTATTGAATGCTTAGTTTTGTACCAGGTACTCTAAGTTCTGGGGGAGCACAAAAATTAGAAAAAAAAAGTCTTTGCTCTCAAGGAGCTTAATTTTATCATGGAAAACTATACATGTACACACACACAAAATGCATGTATATCATCATGTATACAAAATACATGCATAGTAGTTAGGTGACATTACTAGTTGAGTTTGGGAGCAGAGCAGGAAAACTTTCTTGTAGAAAGTTGTTTCAGCTGGATCTTGAAAGAAGTGAGGGCAGGTTCTAGAGTGGAAATGAGGAAGGATTGTATTCTAGGGAGAAGAGATAATAACCAAGATTCCATGGCTTTCTGTCTTTTGTCCTCAAAAAGGATATCCCTGTTAGTCAAGTTATAATGTGTCCAATTGTGACTGATCAGATGGATATGAGCTTGGAATACTACATCACAGATCAGACACAAATAAGTCCACGTGAATATTTAAGTGGATAAATGTGCATATCCCATGGGTTTTTTGAGTTATTTCAATTCTGCTTTGCCCATAAAACATAGCTCCTTTTTTGATGTGAGAAAAACATGCTGGGGAGCCCTTCACTAGCATGTAATCTCTAGTTAGCATGAAGTTGGAGATGGAGCAATGTATATTCATTCCTATAAATGTATTCTCTTATAAGAGAAAAGGCAAGTTGGCTGGATTGTAGAATGTGGGAATAATGGGAGTCAAAGATGGGTTGGAGCTAGTTTGCAAAGGACATTTAAAAACTAAACAAAGAAGATTATTCTTTGTTCTAGAGGGAATCACTGGATTTAATTAAATCATCAGTGACAAGTCAGTTCTGTCTTTTGGAATATTAGTTTGACATCTATGTGGAATAGATTTTGGTGGGGAGGGACTTAAGGCCAGGACACCCATTAGAAAGTAATCTTGAGAGTCCAGGTGAGAATTGGTGAGTTATTAAATTGAAGTGATGATTATGTAAGTAAAGGGGGCTAGGTTTAAATGATGCTGTGGAGATGAAAATGGCAGAATTTGGAAATTGATTAGGTATATGGGATGAAGGACAGTTAGGAATCAAGGAGATTATTATTATTAAGTAATACTTTGTGTCAGCCACTGTGCTGTGTTAAGGATACAAATACAAGGTAGCAAAATGGTTCCTATCTTTCATACTTTACAATCTAATGGGAGGGGTATGTATGGGGTGAGGAGTAAGATAATACACAAAGAAAAATGGAAAAGTGTGGGATGTACATGCAGCCTGATGTGACTTGGAAGTGGCCTGGAGAAGACTTAATTTATATATCATAATAAATGCTTGTTGACTTATTGACTCTCAGAATCTGGCTTTCGAGGGGGCAGAGTCCAGCTTCCTCTGGAAGAAAGATGGGATGTAGGTAGTGTGCTGTGAAAATGGCAAGAATGATAGCAAGCTTATAAATATGCAAGGCTGGGAAAATGTTAGCATCCTAGGCAAAAGTAGAGACATTCAGTGGAAGGATTGATTTTTAGGAAAAACATAAGTTTCCATTTTAGATTTGTTGACTGAGACATTCTCTGTCATTTGGTTGGAAATTTCATGAGTTTGTCTATACATCAAGTTGTAGTGATTTTTTTTCCCCCTTATTGATTTTGAGGCAGTGGATGTAGCTCTGAACTTAGATTGAAGAAGACCTGAGTTCAAATCCAACCTCAGATATTTACTAGTTGTGTGATCCTAGGCAAATCACTTAACTGATTTCAGCCTGTTCCTTCATATGTAAATTGGGGGTGATAATAATGGCACCACCCTCCCAGGATTATTATATATGTTAGAGCCATGTAAGTTATGCCTATTTTTATTATTTTGATTAGTCAGACAAGAAATATTTATTCTGTCTCAGACAATGGTTGAGTATTATGAATACCAAAAAAAGAGGGGAAAACCAGTTCTACTTCCCTAAAATGGCATCTTTAGCTTTGAGAAGGATTATGGTCCTCACATTCAAGAGACAGACATATTTATGATTAATGACTTACAGGATGTTGTCTCCATGAAGGAATTCATTTTAATTCAACACTCATTAAGTACATACTCTGTGCCAGTAACTTTTTTTGGGCAGTAAGAATACAGAGCCCCCAAATAACACAATTCCTTCCTATAAGGTTGGCATTCTAATGCAAATTGGCATTCTAATGGCAGATACAATATGGATATATAGAATAATAGAAGTCAATTTATCCCAAATCCCTGTTGTTGTTATTCAGTCATTTTAATCATATCTTACTCTCCATGTCCCCATTTTGGGTTTTCTTGACAAAGATACTGGAATAGTTTGCCATTTTCCTTCTCTAATAAATCCAGTGGATCCTTTTTGTCAGAGATTAAATGACTTGTCCAGAATCACAGAGCTAGCGAGTTTGAGGCTGGATTTGAACTTTAGATCCAGTGGTCTATGCCCTGAGCCATTGCCTGCCTCTTAAATGCCCCCACTTCTTTGTAAAAAAATTTTTTTTAACATGGTATGTGTGATTTCATTGGTTTAAAGATATTCCCTTGAGGAAGCTCCAAAATGGAGTGTATGCACTATAAATTGTAGCCTTAGGAAGTTGTCTAATGAATGACAATAACATAATAATGATAGCTCACATTTATAAAGCACTTTCAAAGACTGCAAAAAGCTTTCCATTTATTATCTCATTTGCTGTTACCCAAGTAAAATAGTAAAGAAGATGAAGAGGAGAAGAAAATAGGGCCAGGGATCTGAGTGTGGATCACAACATAGCATTTTCACGTTCTCTATTGATGTTTGCTTGCATTATGTTTCTCTCCTCAGATTTTTTTTTTCTTATAGATCTGATTTTTCTTGTACAGCAAGATAACTGTGTATATATACACACACATACATATACACACATATTCAATTTGTCAAATATTTTAACATAATTAACATGTATTAGACTTCCTGCCATCTAGTTGGAGGGTTGGGGGGGAAGGAGGGAAAAATTTGTAACAGAAAGCTTTGCAAGGGCCAATGTTGAAAAATTACCCATGCATATGTTTTGCAAATAAAAAGCTTTTTAATAAAAAATAAACAAAAAAGAAAATAGGGTCCAGGACAAAGCCTTGGGGGAGACCCCCAGTTAGCAGGAATCATCTATTTGGAGATTCAGCAAAAAAAGAGTGGTTCTTCAGGCAAGAGGAGAGCCAAGAGACAGTAGTGTATGTCACAAAAACCTAGAAAGAAAGAGAATACAAGAGAAGAGGGCTATTGGTGTCAACTGCTGCAGAGAGGCTAATAAGGATGAGCATTGAGAAAAGCACATTAGATTTTGAAATTAAGAGATCAAATCAGTTTGACTTGAAGGATTAAGCCAGAAGCCAGATGGCTTCAGTTCAGCCAGACTGTTAAAAACAGTGAGGGGTGAAGAAGAGGTGTCCTATAATAGATATCCTTCTCTAGCAGTGACACCACAAAAGGGAAGAGAGATGTCTGGCCAGTGGTGATGAATGCGTCAAATGAGGGGTTTGTGATGGTAGATAAATGTAACTTTCCTGTAGAATGCAAACTCTGAAAGCAGGGACTGGTATTCATTCTGGTTTTGGATCCCTAGTGGCTCACTCATCCTGGATGGATGTAATTTGTATCTTAAAGGTGAGTAGTTCTGCAGGATTGGATTGGAAATTTCTGAACTTTCTCTGCACTTTTTCAGTTCTCTTCTCCCTTCTTTCCCCCCACTTCTGTTTTTAGCAGTGTGTTTGGCAGCACAGAATGTCTCTTGGAGAAAAGCAGTCAAAAACTCGAAGCTGCTTCTGAAGATCCATCACTAAACCCTCCATTCAGTTGCAATGACAGCCTAAAGTATATCTATGGCCAGGGTTTGAATGTCATTCTTCTCTAAATCAGATTACTGTGCTCTTTCCCTATTGATTGTTTATAAATCTCCCAGCTCACACCTTGACAGCTTTGTCATGTTTCTGTGAGTCATTTCCATGTTTGATGTCTGTGGTGTCTTCAGTGTTTTAGTCAGGCTATTTCTTTAGGACCTCAGGCCTTATTTTCATCTCACTTTCTGAACTATCTTATGTTTTTTTTTTTCCTGGACCAGCTTCCTTTCAGAGCAAGAGGGGAAACTGACTTGGAAGGTGTGGACCTGAGGTCCTTTGGGGACAATTTTTCTTAGGTACTCATCTATACCAACATTCTGAACAATATTCATTGTACTTAGTTGTCTGAAGCATTTATATTAGACATATAACACACTGAAAGAATTATTTTTGGATAAATCTTATTGCCCTCCAAGGACTACAGGATCTAAATCTGGAAGGAAACAAACATTTATTAGACACCTCCTATGTATCAGGCACTATGTCTTTGGATTCTTATAGCAACCTTGGGAGGTGGATGTTATTGTTAACAGAATTTTACAGTTTATGATAATATAATTTTTTCACTTACCCAGGGCCACATGGCTAAGTGTCTGAGACCAAATATGAATTCAGGTTTTTCCTGACTCCAGGCCTAGCTATACCACCAGCGGTTCTAGGGAACATAAATGATGGACCTAGAAATGCCTGTTTTCTGTTCCTCACAGGATCTTGTGAGGTCCCAATAAGGTGCTGATTGGTAGGCACTTTTTAGACTAAAAAAGCATTATCTAAATGGCAACTACTAGTATTTACAGATGGAGAAGTTGAGGCACAGAGAATGGAAGTAACTTATCTGCTTTGAGTTGTGCTTTAAGATTTGCAAAGTGCTTTGAATGCATTTTCTCATTTGATCCTTTGGTCACATAAGGCAGTGATACTGGCAGTATCATTGCTAATGAGGTTTACCGGAGTTATAATTAATATTAATTGATAATTTACCCCCATTTTCATTGGTTGTTTGGTTACTGTCATTTGTTCTCAAAGAGGACCAAAATAGCATCACTGTGTTAAAGTTGAGTTACAGTATGTTCATCTGAGACTTATCAGACCAATACGAGCTTGGAATGCTCTGACACATCAGACATAGTCCTTATGAACATTCGGGAAGGCTTCTCTAATTGTGTGCATCTTTTCTTTCTTTTGGGCCAATTCAATCCTGCTTTGCTCATGGAACACAGCACCTTCTCTGATGAGAGCATGCCATGTTGGATGGTCCTGTGCCAGTGTCTCCCATTTCACACAATCAATTCAAAAGTTCTTAAGAGAGCCTTGAGAGTGTCCTTGTATTGCTTTTTCTGACCATCTTGTGTCTGCTTGCCATGTGTGAGTTCTCCATAAAACAATTCTTTTTGGCAAGTGTACATTTGCTATTTGGACAACATGGCCAGCCCAATGGAGTTGTGCCATCTGCAGGAGAGTTGGAACACTGCTGAGCAGTTTAGTCTGAGAAAGGACCTCTGTGTCTGGTACTTATCCTGTCAGGTGATCTTCAGAATCTTCCTGAGATAATTCAAAAGAAAGTGATTCAGTTTCCCAGCATAGGGCCAAGGAACAGTTGATATGGTATTTACTACCCAACAACTCCAGGAAAAATTCCAGGAGCAGAACAGAGGTCTGTATACTTTTGTAGATCTGACCAAAGCCTTTGATATGGAGAGTCGTGAGGGCTTACAGAAAATTAGGTCAAAATCCTTTTTCCCAGAGAAGTTCATCAGTATCATATTTCAATTTCATGATGGTATGCTTTCTTGGGGTCTAGATAATGGGCAATACCTTGAACTTTCCCAGTCACCAATGGAGTGAGCCAAAATTATGTTCCCATGCTTTTAAGCATGATGTTTTCAGTCATGTTGTTAAAAGCTTTCAATGAGTTCAAACATGGAATCAAAGCCAGCTACCACATTGACAGTAAATTCTTCCACTGAAAAAGCTACAAGCCAAAACTAAAGTGGAGGGAGAGTTGGTACGTGATTATTTTTTTGTTTGCAGATGATTGTTGCAGTTCATCTTTGGAGGCTGCATTGAGTGCATAAAGTATAGATCAATTCTATATTTCTTGTGCTAATTTTGGCCTAACAATTAACATCAAGAAAACACAGGTCCTTCATCACATCATTCATATGTGAAATACATGCATATGTGGAAAATTGAGGCTGAAAGTAGTTCAGTGTTCTCTCAACTAATTAAGTGTCAGAAGATGGATTCAGAATGAGTTCCTAGGGTTTTAGATCCACTGTTTTGTTTTATTTTTTCCATTTGAATATACTGTCCTTTTGAATTAGAAACTGCTTGAGGTAAGGATAATTGTTTTTTTTTTTTTTTATTTTCTTACCCTCAGCAGCACCCAGTATGGAGTCTTGCTCTAAGTAGCTGTTGAAGAAAAACTTGCTGAACTAATTTACATTAGAATATACCTCAGAACCTAAATACATAAATGTTGGCTAATCCATTCTTTGCCTTTAGCATTCTCCAGAGTCCCTAGCTGCTTACCTAAACATTTTCTGTCCCTGGTCCAGTGCTTCTAATTTTTTTTTCCCACTCCTAGTATAATAAGAATTGAGGCACAGCATGGAAGCATTGAGTGACACACCCATGTACATATTTGTAAGTTTAATTTGAGAATTATTTCCTTAGAGTATGAACTTCTTGAGAGCTGATACTATCTCACTTTAAAAAAAATTGAATTCTCACTAGCTAGCATAGAGAAGGTGTTTAATAAATGCTTATTAATTGATTCTACATCCAGCCATATGTGGAACTCCTCTGCAAGCATCCTCTCTAGAGTTTAGGAAGCTCATAAGGAGAGAGTTAAGGTACTGAATAGGAAGGAAGATGTGGGAGCGCTCATTTTAAAATTTTTGCTTAGGCATTTAGAATTTAAATATTGTTTATTGGTTTTAGAATTAAAGTTCTTTTCCCAAAGATCCCAGTCTTATCTCTTATGGATTTTTTTAAAGTCTAGATATCTATGCCTTTTACCAAAGGTTTGAAAGGAATATAACACTTCTTTGTCATTATTTTTATAATATTATTTATGTGCTGTAACTAGGTTTTTGGAGAGGCAGGAGACCCAAGTTCTAGTTTGAACTGGGCCCTTAGCTAAGGACATGGGATAAGTCATTGAATTTATATGGCTAGCCAGTGCTTCATCTGTTAACCAGAGGGTTATTCCAGAATCACAGTTCATACTTTTATTGTGATTTTCTTTTAACAAATGCTGTTAGTCCAGGTTTTTCCCACAATGTTTCTGTGGGGATAGGGAAGTGCAAGTATTTTCATCTTCATTTTACAGACAAGGAAACCAAGGGCAAAGAAATTGTGACTTATTCAATGGCACACAGATAGTGAGTGGAACAGCTGGTATAGTTGCTGGTAAAGGGATAAGATATAATAAGTAAATTGAACAAAGGAA
The DNA here is from genome assembly GCA_023553655.1 of Myrmecobius fasciatus. Lineage (NCBI taxonomy): Eukaryota > Metazoa > Chordata > Mammalia > Dasyuromorphia > Myrmecobiidae > Myrmecobius > Myrmecobius fasciatus. Next base: position 185,073 of record JAJPUD010001218.1, on the reverse strand, counting down.
GTCTTGGAGAAGCCATAATCAATATTTCCAGGAACCCCCATGTAAGGATCTTGTGCCCATCCCCTAATTTACATACTAAGTTTGGTTTACCTGTCCCAGATAGAGCTGGGCATGGTTTCTGCAAAATCAGGACCTCCTGGATGGACAGTGCCCTCTCCCAAGATCATAAATTGTTTCTTGATTGGATCATGCTGTCCTAGTTAGTGAGTACCTTGTAGAAATGCGAGGCTTCTTCTTACCCTTTTGTTGCTAGCATTTGTGTATCAAAATGGATGCAGGCATTTTTATCTCCTGGGAAGAGTGCAACTGTTTTGGGGGCTGTGAATTTGGGATTCTCACATAGTCTTTTGGGGGAAAAATCCAAATCAGTTTTTTTCCCTTTTAAGCCCACACAAATCTCCCAGAGTTTAAACATCCAGGCTGAAAATGACTCCTCCTCTTTGGCAGTCGCTTACAATAATCACAGTGAAGCTGCCAGCCCCTTAGTTTTGATCTTTTGGATAATGGGTCTCTGAAATATATTCAACAGAGGGGAAAAAAGAGCACTAACCATTAGGATTTCACTGTCACTGGATTGTTGAAATGGTGATGTTACTAATCCTAATGCAGTGTACAGATTCTGGTGCTTATTGTTTAGTTGTATTCAATTCCTCTGTGACCCCATTTTGGTGTTTTCTTGGCGAAGATATTGGAGTGATTCACCATTTCCTTCTCCAGATTATTTTACAGATGAGGAAACCAAGGGAAACATGGTTATTAGCTTGCCCCGGGTCATACAGCTAATAAATATCTGAGGCCATGTTTGAACTCAGGAATTTGAATCAACCTGATTATTCTAAGCCCAATTCTCTATTGACTGTATCACCTAGCTACCCCAGTGTGCAGGTAAGGAGACTTTTCAAATGGATTTGATCTCTCCACTAACTTTCCATCATCCTTCCCTCAGTCCTTTTTCAGACTGAGTAAATTGAACCTACTTCTTCTCCCTGCATAGGAGATGATGTCAATGAGTTTCCCTCAGACCTGAGTCCCAAAGAGCCCATGGATAAATTTCAGGAAGTTCACAAGCTTGAAATAGGAAAATAATTGCATCTTTGTTTTTGGTAATCTCTAACTAAAATATAACATTTCCTTCAAAGATTTTAAAACATTCATCTGAGAAGCTCCTAAGCTTCACTGGGGTGCCAGAGGTCTCTCTCTGAGATTACCTCCAGTTTTCCCTGTATATTCCTTGTCTGTAAATAGATATTTTTTTGGTTGTTTTCCCTCATTAGAGCATGAAGGAGTTCCTTGAGGTCAAGGACTGTTTTGGGCACATAGTAGGCAGTTAATAAATACTTTTTGATTATGTGTAAGCACTGTACTAGTTACCAAAGACAAAACAAAATGAAACATTCTCTGCCCTCAAAGAGTTTGTAGTCTTTTAGGAAGATATGACAGGCACACAGTAAGTTAAATAAAAGGAAATGGAAAAAAAGAGAATATTAATTATTGGGGGAGATGTCACTGATCATAGTGCTAGAGCTGAAGTCATAACCTCTCATTTTACAAATGAAAGTCTCAGAAAAGTGAGACTTGGAGAAAGGGATTTGCCTAAGGTCACACACATCCTTTGATCCAGGCCAATGTCCTTTCCCTGCATCATAAAGGTTTCATTTGAACTGAACTTTGTAAGTTTTCAATCAATCAACATATCTTTAATAAATGTTGATTATATTTGGAACTGTGATCTGTGTTGGATACCTTGAAGTGATATGAAAATTCTGAAAGGTAGATAGGAGGCAGAGTGCATTTTAGACTAGGATCAGTGGTTTAAAGTTATAAAGAAAATGGTCAATGAATTGACTGACATCTTTGTAAAGTAATGAAATTCCATTTACTGGAAAAATCCCAAGCACAGGCTGTATGATGAGCTGTCAGAGGGATCAGACAGGGGATTTCTACTTTGGGGGGACAGCATGTATTAGATTAAGTGACCTCTAAAGTCCAGTTAGAATCTAGACTAATATGAGAGAGTGATAAATTGGATTCAGTAATTAGTTTTCTATTTCTTTAGGCTAGTTGAAAAATGGAGAGCTGTTGATCTAAAAAGGAAAGGATGAAAGTTGGGGAATGAGAAGTTATTATCTTTTGAATAGGTTTGGTTAACTGAAATGAAAGATTATGAAGAAAGATAGACACAAAGTGGTGGGTTGATTTTGCTTTTTCCAGATTTAGCACCCACAGTACTTTGAACATTTCATATAGGATATGGTTTCTAGACCCCGATTCACCAGCCAACTCTTCTCTGGATCCATTTAGTGCCACTTAAACTGTGTTGGCTAAGAAGCCCAAGCGATCTTGCTACAACCTCAATGGGGAAATGTCTCATGGACCTGCCACTAACTTTGTTCTGGATGCCATGGATGAGTAATCCAATTTAAGCTTGAATTAGCCTTTTTCCCATTGTCACATCACACAGTTGACTCATATTGAATGTGAAAGCAACTGCAACCTCCATGTCTTTTTTCACTTGAGCTGTTGTTAAGACAGTTCTCCCTCATTCTGTATTTGCACAGCTGCTATTTTGAGCCTAAGTGCAGGATTTTTCCACTGATCCCTATTAAATTTCCCCTTATTAGTTTTGGCCCATCATTTGAGCTTGTCAAAGTCCCTTTGAATGCTGATTCTGCCATCTGATATATTATCAATTTCATCCTAGCTCTGCACCATCTAAAATATATATAAGCATGAATTCTTATCATGAGGCAGTCAGGTAGCACAATGGACAGAGTATTGAGCCTGGTGTCAGCAAGATCTGTATTTGAATTTGGCCTGAGACCCTTATTCCCAAGCCACTTAACCTCTCTCAGCCTCCAGTTCCTCACCTGTAAAATGGAGTTAATAGGACTACTTACCTTACAAAGATGTAAGGGTCAAATGAGAAAACTAATGTAAAACATCTTGAAAACCTCAAAGTTCTAAGTAAGTGCTTTTATTATTATAGCTAATAGTGACTTTTGAAACACAGTTTGATGTTATGGTTTTAAATTCTAGGACTCCAATATGGTATCACTTAGGCTAAGTGGTCCTAATGGCCATAAACATATAAGCAATAAGAGACAATCTATATTTGGCTCCTAATTGAATGAGAGTCCTGGCCAACTGCGGTGGGTGCAGTGTCAATGCCTATTCCTGGGATCTCCATTACCAGCTCAAACCCTCAGCCATTTGCTGGTTGCCATTAGGAACATCTCCTACCCAAGTCTGCTATCTATAAGTGACTTGGGAAATTCCCCTACCACATTTGGTACTGATTAGGAACGCTCCCCCTTACATATAGCCTTGGTTACCTGTTCTCAACCAAGTCTGTGTTTAACGTTTAAAACCTTTTTGCTCAGACCTTACTCCAAGTGTGTACTTACACTGAGATATTTTCCAGCCTAGATTTCTCCTATAAGTGAGTGACTCTAGCCCTGATTATGTGATTGAATCTGTCTGTACTGCTTTATAATATTTCCCCTTTCCCCTCTTTCTCTATTCCCCCCACTCTGTGTGTGTGTGTGTGTGTGTGTGTGTATAAAAGTATGTATGCTTAGGGTTTACCTGCTTGCTCATGCTTATACTTGCTTCCTCAATACCAATTTTATGCAAATACTCAAATCTGGGTCTTTGCTCTAATCCAAGCCATGAGACCAAATTAGCAAGTTATTATTATTCATTGTTTTTACCTGTCAAACACTAAAAGTTTTAAATAGGTTGGATTCAAGGATAGAGTCCCAAGTGTTGGTTACATTGAGTAGAATTCAATTCTGTTGACATTGGATATTGCTGCCCACTTTCTGCTCTTGGATGTTTTCTCCTTTCTAGTTATTAAAGTTAATGCTACTTTCTCTTGGTCCTTCTCTTACTTGGCTGACCATTCCTTTGTAGGATCATCGGCTACATCATGAAAGAATTTTATTCCGATCCCACCATATTTTCCTTTACGTAACAGACTTTTTTTTTTTGGAATGGATGCTTCAAACAGCCATGAGCATCTTCAGTGCACATTTCTTCATCTTGACTCCAAGGAATTATACTAAGTTATTTTATCAAATGCCTCGATGAAATGTAGTTTTACTCTGTGTAGTTGTAGTGCTCTCAGTCTTCCCTCCAGCTGACTGTCCTCGGTGTAATCTTCCTTTTTTTGGGAAGCAGTAATTCTCAACACCTCCCTAGCTACTGATTTCTTTCCTATTCCACACAATATGTCCAAGTTTTTTTTTATCTTCACATCTCCATTAGGTATCATCCCAAATCTTTCTCCTTTATCAGTAAAACTGAAAAATCGATTGGCCTTTATTGCCTCCATATGTTCTCTTTATCACTCTCTTCTGAATTCTCTGATATCTGGCTTCTGACTTTGTCACTTAACTGATACTACTGCCTCCAGAGTTACTAGTAATCTTACCATTTTCTCATTTCTCATTGTATTTGGCCTATCTGCATTATCTGAAACTGTTGACTAAGTTTTACTGAGTTTAATCTTCTCTCTGAGTTTTCTTGACACTCCTGTCTTGGTTCTCCTATTTGTCTGAATGCTCCTTCTCTATCTCCTTTGCTAGCTTTTTATCTATTTTATGCTGCCTAACTGTGAATGTCTCTTAAGGCTCTGTCCAGGGTCCTGTCTTCTTTATTTTTATGGCTTTCTCCCCCCCCCCCAACTGTCTTTATATCCTCTCACTTGAAGACCTTATCAGCTCCCATAGGTTAATTACTATCCACAGAAATTTTATTGGTCCCTACCCTGAGAATGCTGGAGTGGAGACAGAGCAGGTCGGAGACTAGTGTGTCGGGAATCAGGTATCAGTCTGATTTGTTTCAGAGAGAGAGAGGAAAACACTTGCAAATGGAGGTGCCCCTCCAGAAAAGGAGGACTTAGCATATTGGCTAAAGTGCTTTGTAGACACAAATGGGCTGGATTATGATATAATCATTCTTAGTCATTCTCATAAATGGCTCATGCATGGATAGCAGAAGCATTCCTGGGTCTCTGGGAGAAGTTTCTGAGTTGATGGTCTCACAGTGGGGTACAAAACCAGAACAGGAAAACAGTACCTGGTTCAGTTCATTTACCAGTTATAAGGAACAGGAATTGTGAGCATGTCAAGAGATGTGATAGATAGTGATTCTCAGTCCCTAGGAAATAAGGGGAGCTACAATCCTAAATCCCTCAGTGAGCACCTGGTGCTGGTCAAAGCAATACGCTTTGCCAGAGTATGAAATCATCCAAAGCATAAAGGATTATTGTAATGTCAAGTTCAAGGCACAGCCTGCTTGCTAGGCCTTAGCTCTGGGAAACAGGGTGTTTTCAGAATATTTTGACATTACCATCTCTATGGAGATGACTCCTTATCTCTCCATTTATCCAGTCCCAATACCTCAGTCCTGCTCTTATCCAATACAATGAATGACATCACCAATTACTTATTGGACATTTTCATACTCTTTATTCTGGAGACGTCTCAAGATTACCATGTCCAAAAGAGAAATCATCTTTACTTCTCCCCTCCAAATCAACTTCCCTTCCAAATTCCCCATGGTCTTTTGATGATATTTCTATCCTTGACAGTTAACCAATTTCACAATCTTGGTGTCAATCTCAATTCCACACTTCCCCTCTTCCTATACATGCAATCATCTGTGAAATCCTGCCATTTCCACCTCCATAACATTTCTTATATGTGTCCCCTGCTCTTTGTTCATATGGCCAGCATCCTGGCTCAGGACCTCATCTTCTCTTGCTTATAGCCTCCCATTTGGGCCTTCTATATTTGTCATTTTCTTTATCACTTTGTCAGCCACACAACTTCTAAGAGGTATTCTTAATCTTGGATTTTACCATTCTCCTCTATTCCGTAAACTCCAATGGCTCCCTATTGTCTCCAGGTTTAATGCCATTTTTTCTCTTTGGCCTATAGAGCTCTTTACAACCTCCTCCCCAGACTTATATATTATTTCCTTTCACATAGCATAGGTTTAGTCACATTGCCTTGCTGATCCTCACATATAGTACCTCATCTCCCATTCCCACATCCTTCAAATGGCTAACCTTTATTTGTAGAAAGCACTTTCTCTTGACTTCTACCTCTTGAAATTTCTTGTTTTCTTCAAAGCTTATTAAAATCTACTTTTTACATGAAGTCTTTCCTTATCTCCCCAGCTTCTAGCACTGTCCAACATATTTGTATATGTACACACATCACATGTATAAATATAGACATATATCTCTATATGTTATCTCTACTATGGATATAAATTCTCTGAATACATGGATTGAGTAATTTTTGTCTTTTTATCCTTAGTACCTAGTAACGTGGTGGAAACTTAAAAATGGTTGAATAAAAGAATGTTTAGTGAGGTAGAGAGAGCACTGGAGCTGGAGTCAAGAAGTTTTGTTAATTCATTTTCACTTGTGACTGACTTTTCTTGATTCCATTTAGAATTATCTTGGTAGAGGTAATAAAGTGGTTTGCCATTTTTCTCCAATTCATTTTTACAAAGTGACTTGTGGTCTAAGGTTAAATTTGAAGATGCGTGTTTCTAATTTCACTATGCCATCTAGCTGCCCCTGGAGTCAAATTTGACTTCCTAGCTATGTGACCCTTGGCAAGTCACTTGAACTAGCTTTCATTTGTAAAATGGGGTTAATAATAGGATTGTTGTGAGAGTAAAATGAGATTTTTTAAAGCACTTAAAATGTCTCCTATGTGCTAGCTACTTTTAAAATCATTCATTTCCTTTTTTCTGAAGAATGACATAAAATTAGTATGCCTTGACATGTTTTTTTTTGTTTGTTTGTTTTTGTTTTTGTTTTTATTTTTTACTGAGGCAATTGGGGTTAAGTAACTTGCCTAGGGTCACACAGCTAGGAAGTGTTAACTGTCTGAGGCCAGATTTGAATTCAGGTCTTCCTGACTTCAAGGCTGGTGCTCTATCCACTGCACCACTTAGCTACCTCCCTTGACATGTTTTTAGTGAACCCATGCTAATTCCTAGTGATCACCGTTTTCCTTTCAATATGTTCATAAGCTATCTATTTAAGAATGTTTTAGAATTTTGGCAGAGATTGACATCAAGCTCACCAAAGTATAGTTTCCCCTTCCTGTTCTGAAAAAGTAGTACTTATGCTAATTTTTAGTCTTGGGAGAACCACTCCTATTCTTCAGGGGCCCTCTTCATTTGGGATGTGGCTGGACTAGCCACACAATGTGAGTCCTGGTAGTTGCATGACTGAGTTGTTTCCAGGACTCTGAGATGTATTTTAAATAATCTCTGGGTTTCCTTGACAAGTCATTGAGACGCAGATTAGGTCTTTTCCCCATTGTGTAGGTAGCTAAGCAGTTTGCTCTGTTCTGCATAGGATATCTCTGTTTCTTTTCTGTGACTTTCCCTTATGACCTTGTAACTGAGCCAGCTTGTTCTATGGTAACGAGGCCTTTTGAATTGTCAGTATGTGTATATTTCCACTTATACTGTTGTCATTTGCTTCTGGGACCTTCTGCCCTTCTGTCCAAATACATTAGCTGTCATGTGAGATCTTTGGGAACACAATCAGAAATTCTTTTGAACTTCACAGACTTCTAAGTGTTGTGTGACAGTTCACTCCATTAAAATCATTGCCGTTTGACAGTGATTCCCTGAGCCTTCTTTGAACTGTTGTTTGAGTTGGAAAGAATCAAGATGTCACTCAATGAAAGCTGCAGTGATTTGAGTAAGAGTAGACCTTAGGATGTAAGAATCAAGATTGATGATGATGATGATGATAATAATGACAATTTGAATTTATATAGTTTTAAGGTTTATAAAGCACTGTAGAAATATTCTCATTTCATTTTCATAACAACTCCGGGAGGTAGATGCTCTTATCACCTCCATTTTACAAATGAAGAAATTAATGCAAATAGAAGGAAGGGACTTCCCTCAGAGTCACACAGTTAGTTTCTGAGGTTATATTTGAACTCAGGCCTCCAAACTCCAAATCCATTGCCTCATCTTTGTTTCCTCATAATCAGAATTTCAGGATTTCATGATTAGAAAGGAATTGTCCCCTGAGTCATGGAACTTTAAGAGATAGCAAGGCATAGTGGGTAGAATGCTATATGTGGAGCCAGCTTCACATCTTGACATTTGCTGTGTGATCATGGGCAAGTAACTTAATTTCTCTGAGACTCAGCTGCCTCAACTATGGCATAGAAATCATAATACCTATAGCATCTGTCTCCTAGGGTCCCTCTGAGGCTTAAATGAGATAATAAGGCATTTTAAAAAATTTAAAGCACTATCTAAATGTCAGTTTTTATTATTAATAAGTGTTCTGCAGGAAATATAAATGTGAAAGCTAGCAAGTCATCTAAAAGGGATCTTCCCCTTCTAACTCAACAAAAAGCAATGTTTGCATGTGGATATTTATTCTTTAATGTACATGCTTTTCTGATGTGTTGGCCCCCTGTCTTCCTTCCTAGCCCCTCACTGCTCCCAGAAAACCCTGGAAATGAACTCGGTGATTGATCTCGCTGGCTGCCACTACCATTTTGGGGACTGTGTCCTTTCAACTCTGTGCTTAGCCTGCGGGGGTACCTGGAAAGTTTTCTGTTCTTCAGCTTTCCTAAAATAGTCCATGATCCTTCTCTGGAGGTGGTCAAAGAGTTTTATTACTAAATACCCTTGGGAAGCCTGTAAGATTGTATGGTAACAGGACAAAGGGGAAAGTTGGCAAGCTTACTTAGCTTAGCACTTCATCCTTGTGTTACTGATGGCAAAAAGGGCCTTTTTTCTTTTAAGTTTCACCTTCTTTTGTCTTTCTGATCTCCTGTTTTCATTTAGCCTGGTCCTCAGTCAGTCTCTGTTTGAGCTGAATATTCTATCAATTTCATTTTTAAAGTCAATGATTCAGTTTGGTACAACTCGGTCCCAAATATCTTCTAGAATCTGCTCCAATGGTGCCCAAGTCCTTATCAATCATCCCATATTCTATATCCTTTCTTATCTGCCTCTGACACAGGAGGACTTCTTAACTCATTGATCATAGGTGAAGGGGAAACATCTTTGCCTCCTTGGCTCCAGGATGAGGAAAAACTCTTCCTTTTCTGGCCTTAATGAAATACCCCCATCTTGGGCTAATGGATTATGGGAAGCTTATAGTCGGTCTGACAACAAACCCAACTTTGTCTCTCTGTGACTTCCACCCATTTCTCCTATTTTTTGCCCATTGGGGCCAAGCAGAATAAATCAGTTTCCCCTTGTCACGTGAAAGTCTTTCCAATTTTTGAAGACAGATATATTACCTCCCTGAATTTTCTCTTTCATAAACTTAAACATTCCTACCACTTATCCTTGATGTCTTTGTATGCATCTTAGAAAGGCAGATGAAAGTACTCTAGCTTGACCTCAACCCAACTAGATGGATTTTAATCAAGACCCTGTATGGGGGCACAGGGCCAAGCAATGGGTATACCGACACAAACTAATCCCACCCTTAAGGAACATAGATTGTATAGGGAAAATCTGATGTGGTCTCAGATGACAAAATATAGTAATTTGAGGAGGTATTATTGTTATTCAGTTATTTCAGTCCCATCCAACTCTTTGTGATCCCCTTTGGGGTCTTCTTGGTAGAGATACTGGAGTGGTTTGCCATTTCCTTCTCTAACTCATTTTCCAGATGAGCAACTGAGGCAACCAGGCTGACATGATTTGTCCAATACAAATAGCTACTATGACTCTAGACTCTAGACTCTAGCCACCCAGCTACTCATTTGAGGAGGTAAATAGTTCTAACAGCTTGAGGGATGACAGTGACTGAGTATAAAGTGGTACTTGAAATGACCTTAACAGGAAACTAAGGAGTCTAAGAAGAAAACAAGAGGGAACACATTGGAAGCATGGAGGATAGTTAAAATAATGCATCAAATCAGGAGGTATGAAGTTGGGTTTGAGGAGTGGCTGAAAGTTCAGTTTGACAAGACTGTAGAGTGTTACATAGAATAAGGGCTGAAAAGGAAGACTGGAGTAAGTTTTAAAAGCTTCTAAATTCCCTGATTAAGAGGTCTCTTTTATCCTGAAAGTGGGAAAGCAGATGGGAAATTCTTGCACTAATCCAACTCTTCCCTGCACTTTTTTTTTGGCTAATACAATTGGGGTTAAGTGACTTGCCCAGCTAGGAAGTGTTAAGTGTCTGAGACCAGATTTGAATTCAGGTCCTCTGACTTCAGAGCCGGTGCCCTATCCACTGTGCCAACTAGTTGCCCCTCTTCCCTGCACTTTTAATATTATATGATCAGATTTACTTTTTCAAGAAAGCAATCTTAACTTTCTGCCCTGAGCTGTGCCAGACTATAATAATGACATTTGTGGTTTGATTCAGCCTTGGCCATGGTTGACAAAAGATCCCTTCATCCTCCCTGGTAGATCAAGTTCTGCACTGACAGCACTTGGCACCATGAATCAAGCCTGCTGAAGTTCCTGGAGTGAGAAATCTAAATCATTGCTATTAAAATATCAGGTAGTCATGTTTCCTGCATGAGTTATTGGCCCTGCTGTTGATCAAAGTCCTAATCAACACTCTCAGCCTCCTATATGAGCTCATTCTTCCTCACTTTAAAGCAATTACTTTTTATCACCTCACCTTGTGACAGGCAGGTGTGCAAGAAGGAAATCAGAGACTGGGAAAGGAGTGGACTGGACCCCATAATAACTATGGGTATCAGCCCTGGGACCCCTCCTTAAGCCATCAGTTCATGGATTGGGAGCTTGAAGGGATCCTGAAATTCAATCATTCAGTTCTCTCATTTTACAGATGAGGAAACTGAGGTCCTAGAAGGTTTTTGTCCAAAGTCATATATAAGCAAGATTAGAGCTGGCATTCAAACTCGGGCACTGAAACTTGCCTTAAGCAAGTTATATCTTCTGGTTCTCGGTTTCCTCAAATTGTAAAGGCATGGGTTGGATTAGATCTCCTCTGAGGTCTTCATCTATTGGCTTCTGATGCTAGAGAGGGAGGGCTAGGAATCAGCAGCCTTTTCAGAATGGGGTGAGGGCTTCTATATAATTTCATTATGTTTTGGTGGATCCAGGGTGTGTGGCAGTGGCAGACAGTCCCAGAAACTGCTGCTGTAGGAAATTCCAAATCTCCTTCTTCTCCAACCCATCTGCACACTCCCACTTTTAAACTTCCTTGTGTCCCCAAGAAGCCTCTGGGAGGGGGCAACTGAGGCAGAAGGGGACAGTAGGAAGAACATTGGATTGTTTCTTAGTTTAAATCTTAGTCCTGCTACTTCGGCAAATCTTCACATCAATGGGTCTTGGTTTCCTCATCTGTAAGATGAGTGGGGTGGATGAGAAGACTTTTAGAGTCTCTTCTAGTGTTCCATCCTGCATCCTTCCTGAGCTTCATCCTTGTGGCAGTCAAGGGAACATATGGTTAGAAGGAAGGAGAAGGCAAACCTGTGCTAAAGCTTCCCTCTGCATCCCCAACTGTTGTATTCTGAGAACTGGCTCTGAGAATAAATGGAGAAGGTGGCCCTCTGCCATCAAAGCAACAACCTTACCCATCTGTCATTCTGACAAAGCCATTCCCATCTTCAAGAGTTCCTGCCTAAAAGGCAAATTCCCTTGAGAGGGTTGGAGGAGTCACATTATCAGAGCAGGCAGCAGGATGCCAGGAGGAAGAAAGCACAGAACTTGGAATCACAGGAACACTGAGTATGAATACAACCTCTGATTCTATCTATACAAACATGGACAAGTCATAGTCTCTTTAAAGCTCATTTGTAAATTTTTCCCCCTGAGGCAATTGGGGTTAAGTAACTTGTCCAGGGTCACAGAACCAGCAAGTATTAAATGTCTGAGAACAGATTTGAACTCAGGTCCTCCTGACTTCAGAGCTGGTGCTCTACCCACTGAACCACCTAGCTGCTCCAAATAAAATATTTTTAAAAAATTAAAAAGGGGGGATAAAGATAATAGCTAGCATTTTTATATCTTTAAAATACGGAAAGAGTTTTATAGACATCATGTGATCTTCACAATAATCCTGTGGGTTAAGTGCTATTATTTTCTTCATTTGATAGATGAGGAAACTGAGACTGAGAGAAATTAAATGATTATCTACTATTATACAGCTCATAATTACCTAAGGCAGGATTTGAATTCAGTTCTTTCTAACTCCAAATCCAGTACATTCTTCATTATGATACCTAGGAAAAACATGCTTATACATTGCCGAAGACATGTTTCACTCATTACATGTTTTTGGCTGTGGTCGGCTTAGGATGATCACTCAACATGCTCACTCAAAATGATTACGAAGCCATCTTAGACACTTTTAGGTGCCATGAGTAACTATTCCTGTATTAGGGTGAACCTCAGGCTGACTCCTATATGCAAGGAAATTTATGATATGAAATTGCCTAAATTTTGTATCTGGTATGGATGAATGGCAGACTAGGATCATGGAACTTAAAGCCAAATTACAGAGATCATATATTCCAATCCCTCATTTTAAAACTGAGGAAGATGAAGGTCAGAGAAGTTTACCTAAGATCATATGGATAGTTATTGGGAGAGCAAGAGCTGGAGGCTAAGTTCTGGCTCCAAATGAATTATGAATGAAACCTGGACTTTCATCAGTGCCATTCAAAAGAGAAACACTCTTTCCACCAATCCTTCCATGGGAAATGAGTTGGAGCACAGAGAAGAGAACCTGTGTGAACTTCCTCAGAGCAGACTGTCTTTTGTCTTTTTTTGTCTCACCAGCCTTTGGCACGGAGCCTGGCATATGGTAGGTGCTTAATAAATGCTTGTTAAGTGCCTGATTGTGTCTGTTGCTGAAATGGTTCAGAGATCAGAAAAAAGTGTGAAAATCCCTGAGTTGGAAAGAACAAAAAATAATAGCTCATATTTATATTTATGTTTTACAAAGAGTTTCCTTCAGAGGGTTAGAGTTTGTGAACTTGCGTATTTTTTAAATTTGATAACTGTATTTCAATATAATTGATTTCCAATATACATCTCTGTGTTTTATTATATACATTTAAAAGTATTGTTCTGAGAAGGGGTTCTTAGTCTCCACCAGACATTGCCAAAAAAGTCCAGGAAACAGAGTAAGAACCTTTATCTTTCAGTTTTCCTATGAGGTAAGTAGTACAATACTAAGTATTCCCATTTCAGTAACAGTAATAATAATAACAACAGCAATTATGTAGCATCTTTAAGGTTTACAAAGCACTTCACAGATATTATCTCATTTTATTCTCCTAACAACTTTGGGACGTAGGTGCTATTATTATCCCCATATCACAAATGATGAAACTGAGACAGACAGAGATTAAGTGACTTTTCCAGAGGCACACAGCTAGTGAGGTCAGATTCACAATTGCGTCTCCCCTAGCCAGTGTTCTTCACTCTGTCTATCTCCTTTCCTTATCATTTCTTCTTTCTTTGTTTTTCTTTTTGTTTCTTTGTTTCCATCTTTCTATCCTCCTTCTCTCTCTCCTTCCTCTCCTTCCCCTCTTTCTCTTTTCCCTCCCATCTGCCCCCTGAAGCACAGCTTGAGGCTGGAGGGGACCGAGGCTCAGTTGCCCCTGCCAGCCAGTTGTCTCTCTGGGCTTAGCCCCGATGGTAGCAGATGGTTTCCCCTCATTGCTCAATGGCAAAGTGGAAAGGACAGGGAGCTGGAGAGTAGCTTTGGCTGTGCTTCCTGGGCAAGCTGCAAAGCCTCTGTTTACAGGTCCTGTGGCCAAGCCATTGTAAAATACACCCATCTTGAGCAAGTCAGAGGAGGGTGATGGTATTTCTGGGCTCACAGGTAGGCACTGATTACTTGGGCTGGCCTTTTCTAGCTAAATATTCCTCCTTCTCTTTGAGGTCGAGGGTCCAGTGGAAATCTTTAAAAATATTTATTTTCTTTTTAATTTGTGGAATAAAATAAGTATTTTCACAACATGCACATGAAACTGCAAATCTACTGACTTACTATTTTGCTATTCCTTTTAAACACATAATAAATTTCTTTTATTTCCCCTTCCCTCCCATCTCTAGAGATGGCTATCGTTAGATACAAATATGTGTGTATGTGTGTATACACACATGTGCACATATACATGTGTATATATACATGTAGATATATACATATATGTATATACACATATGTGTATGTATATGTAAAAATCATTCCTTGCATACTTCTTTTTATCAGTTCCTGGATGTAGATAGTATCTTCCTTCTTATGTCCTTTGTAGTTAATTTGGGTATTTATAATAGTTAAAATGATTTATTCACTCAAAGTTGTTTTTAAAACAATGTTGCTGTGACACAATATAATGTTCTCTTGATTCTGCTCATTTCACTTCTCATTATTTCAAGCAAGTTTATCTATTTTTAGAAAATATCATTTAGCTCATCATTTTTAATAGCATAATAGTATTTTATCACAATCATATACCACAACTTGTTTAGCTATTTCCCACTTGATGGGCATCTCCACAATTTCTAGTTCTTTTCTCCCACAAAGAGAACTGCTATAAATATTTTTTAGGACATATTGCTTCTTTTCCTTTTCCCCTAAACATCTTTGGAAATAAACTTAGTGGTATCGTTGGGTCAAAGAATACAGACAGTTTAATAACTGGGCCTAATTCCAGATTGCTCCCCCAAATGACTTGCAATCCCACCAGTGGTGAATTAGTGTCCCAATTTTCCACATCTCCTCCAACATTTGTTGCTTTCTCCTTCAATCATTTCAGTCAATTTTTTTAGTGTAAAATGATATCTCCATTGTTTTAATTTGCATTTCTCCAATCAACAATGACGAAGCATTTTTTTCACATGACTGTAAAATGTTTTGTTTTCATAAGGAAAAATGCCTGTTTATATCCTTTGACCATTTATCAATTGGGGAATGATTCACATTTTTATAGACTTTAAAAAGTTCTTTATGTATTTGAGATCTGAAATCTTTATCTGAAAAACTATAAATTTCTTTCCCAGATTTTCTGCTTTCCTTCTAATCTTGGCTAAATTTGTTTTATCTGTTAAAAAATCTTTTTAACTTAGTGTAACCAAAATAACAAAAATTATTTTACTTAATTAGAATAACATAAATCATTCCGAAGAACAAAAAGTCAAGAATATTGAAGGAACTAATGAAAAAAATGTAAAGGAAGGAGGTTTGTCAGTATCAGATCTTACTATTTTACAAGGCAATAATTATCAAAACTATCTGATAGTGACTAAGAAATAGAAAGGTAGATCAATGAAACAGCATAGACATAAAATTTATAGCAGCAAATAAATATAATTTTAGTATTTGACATGTTAAGATGAGATTTGGGGAGAAGAATTCATTATTTGGTTTAAAAATGTTCTTAGGAAAATTGAAAAACAGTCTGGCAGAAACTGGGCAAAGATCAATATTTTATACAATTTAACAAGATAAGGTCAAAATGGATATATGACCTAGATATAGAGATATTACAAGAAAATTTGAACAACATGAAATAAACTTATGGGTAAGCAAACAATTTATGAATCAACAAAAGAGAGCAAAGTGAGGTGTAAAAAAGCCATTACTTTTTGACTCTGACAGATCTTCTCCCCACAGGATTCATATGGTTCAAGCCTTATTGTTGCATTTGATTTTTGTCCTTCAGTCCCTTTGCAAAGCTGGGATATTAGGGAAGGCCAGTTGGAGATTAGGATCTCAGAGAGATCCCAATGGAGAACTTAGATGGAAAGGCATCAATATCATTAAATATGCAAGGACAGGTATATACAAGTCATGGAGCACACACACACACACACATACACACACACACATGCACACACACACCAGCTTAAGAATGAAGTTCTGGATTCTATTCCACTGGTTTCCTAAGTCATCATCATGTAAGTAGGATGGGGGCTAGTGTCTGCTGTCACTCAGTTGGACTGAGTCTGGCTCTGAGCTTGGATGGTCCTCATTACTATATATAAATTATAAAAAACATAATTAGGAACTTTTGTACTTGAGCCAAGAACCACAAAGTGCATCCTAGATAATCAATATTTAGGATGTCTGGAACCAAATAGGATGTCTGCACAAGAGTAGGATGATAAGGAGTCAATCCAGCTCACTATAGGGTGGCTTCCTCATTAGTGAGTTAATTTTTTTTTGCAAACTAGATGCTAAATTCTATTTCTACTCTGCTAAAGGATTGTGGGGGCTAACATTCATTGCCTTGGAATGGAGCTCTGTTCATCCTACCTTAATTATCAGTCCAGTGGTATGCCACGTAAAAAGTCACTGTGATTTGTGTTCTGTGTTTTTATGATGCTGATAGATGGGAAGACTTTTTTTTGCAGGGTGGAGGAAGATGTAAAGTTGACATTTGTATCTGAAAAATGCACTTAAAAAACCCCAAGTGATTTTACTGTTAAAGAGACAGTATAAGACCTAAGGACTGAATTTTAAGTAAATCTGAAGGATAACTAAATAATAGATTTTGTTCCCATTGTGTCTCTGGAGGGAGTTGGTAGTTAATAACAAGAAAAATAATGGTTGAGATGATCACGCAATTTAAGACTTGTAATTGGTTGAGTAAGTGCTGGATTTCCAGGGACTCTGCCACAAGACTCTCCAGGGGCCCTTCTAGCTGAAGCATTGATAGAGAACTTGGTGCTGATTTCAGCCATCTTTCTCCAGGGGACTTTTACCTGCAGGCAGGAGGCAGCTTTTAGCAGCCAGATGTGTCTAATAATGCCTTATTCCCTGTGCCCCTCCTTTCTCTCTCTCGCTTTTCCCTTTTTTCCCCTCTCCCTTGCCTTCTTAATTTCCTCTCTCTCTTCCCCCACTTTCCTCTCACTCTCTCCTGCCTCTCACTTCCCCATTATTTTAATACTCCATTCACTCCCATTATTTTAATCACTCCCATTAATCACTTTTCTGTGATTGTGTAGGCATGAATCTTACTTTCAACAATTTTTTTCTACTTTTTGAAGCAAGAGTACTAGAATTGGAATCAGGAAGACCTGAGTTGGAATGCTGCCTCAGATACTTACTAGTTGTGTGATTAAGCAAGTTGTTTAATTGATCTGAGCCTCAGTCTCCTTCTCTGGCCTGGAACTTGTGGACCTTTAGAGTTGACACTTATGATGTAAGGATTCACTTTGCCCACTAGACAGACTTTGTAAGTTGCTAAGCCTGGGTGGAAAATTTATCCTCTTGTGACCAATTTAATTCTGAGCCTCTCCAAATTTCTCTGGCTTAATTTTCACTGTCATAAAACAAACATATAGGCCACCAGTGGTCCTTCAATCAAGCCTTTCTAGTTGGAAGAACCTGCAAGAACACCTTCGTTGGCTTTCTTGCCCCTGAGAATCACATCATCTTCATTTTAGGGCTTTCATGGGAGGGAGATAAGATGATATTTCTTTTTTCCCCATCTTTCCATAACTATGATCATCATAGGGGAGTAGGACTGGACAAATTTCACTCACACAGTAGGCACTTGAATTCAAATTGAAGTCCTGAAATGGGGTAAGTCACTCAAATTTGCTATAATACAAGCCATAACTAAAGTGAGGGAAGCTTCACTCAAAGCAGCAACAGTTAAAGGGATTTATAGCATTTGTATCTCATCGTGACTTTGTAAGAATTAAGATTAGTATCTAGTCTTTTCACTAATTCTCACTAATTACGGGCTAGTAATAGTTGTTTCTAAACTCATAGGTGGTTCGATTCTTTTCTCACCCTGTTGGCTCTGAGTTAGCAGCAGCCAGCTGATGTTCCATCGACAAAATCCCCGTCTCTCCTCCATGGGATGCTGGCCTATGAGAAAACAAGTAGAGTTTGGGATGTTGTCCAGTAGATTTCTGTACAGTTACGGGCTGAAAAATCTAGAATGTTGGTCCTGGAGTCAGGAAGATCTCCTTTTACATGGTACCTCTGATGCTCAATGTGTGTGAATCTGACATCTTCACTGAGCCTTGCCATCTCTATCCATAAAATGAGGAGATTGGACTAGGTGATCTCTCAATCACTTCCAAACTCTAATATATGGACATTTGAAGTCCCTTGCAAGTTTAAGTTTATATGATTTCACGACTTTTTTTTTAAGTCATGTGGCAAAAGTAGTCTGGCACATTCTCCCTACTTCCTCTACAGATCCCTTGACTTGAGCAAACTGAGGCACAGGGAGAGAGAGAACACTCAGGTGCATGATAACTCTGGCAGATATTTGAAAGGATGTCATGCTTAAGACCAACTCTGACTCCTGAGTACAGGACTAGGGTGATGGATAGAAGTCACATAAAGGCAGCTTGAGAAGCACCCTAAGCTTCCCTCAAAATAGAGATGCCCAGGTGAAGAACAGATTACCTAAAGAGATGAGTTCCTTATCACTTGAGGTCTTCAGTCAGGGACGATATTCATCCTCTTTGGGGGCTTACATTGTAGAGGGAAGTCTTGTCAAGGTGATGGTTGGCCAAGATGGGCTCAGTTTCCTCCTTCCTCCCCAAAGGCCCAGAGCTTAGGCAATTTATTCATCTTGGTGGGTCCTTGAGATGGAACCCACATTTCCTCATTTTCTGGAACTCTTCAACAATGAGGCTTCTTCTCTGAACATGACCTATTTCTCCTCAGGATAGTATTTATTTGAGAAGAATGGATGAAGAGTTCTTTAATAAAGTGTTCATCTTTTAGTCTTTTGGCATCGGAATATTGACCATGTCGAAGGGCAGAGTGCACGCCATCAAAGGTGTGTTTTAACATCTGGTTCCTCTGATTAGTTTTATTAGCTTTGAATCAGTTGGGTAGATTTTGGAATTATCTTTGGTCACAGACCTTTTAGCTTTCTATACTTCAATGACATTCACAACATATGATGTAGAGACCTCAAGATACCTCTTGTCTCAAGCCATTTAGCACAAGAATATCAGTCTCATGAGCGAATCAGGTGACAGGGATGATATATATCAAGAGAATAGGAGGAAGTACATGTTTAGAGTAAATATTTTTATTGCTTGTGATGTTATCTTGCTTGGTCCTCACAGCAGTCCTGTGAGGTAGGTACCATAATGGCCCCTCTTTGATAGCTAGGGAAACTAAGTCTTGGTGATATTAAGTGATTTGTCCAAGGTCATATAAGTAGTAAATATCTAAGGCAGAATCAGAACTCAGGTTTTTTGCTCTTGCCTAGTCTACAATACTGAGCTGCCCAATATTACTAATAGTTAAATCTCCATTAGTCTCTAACAGTAACAGGATACAGGCCATTGGGATTCTAATGAAGCAAGCAGGAGCTTGAATTACTGGGTATCCTGGAGAATACTGCAGTGAACCCACTAGCAGCCCCATAGATGATACCACGAAACTGCCTAACCTGCTCCCCCTTAGAAGGTAAGTTCCCTGATGGCAGGAACCATTTCAGTTTTGTATTTGTATCTCCAATATCTAGCCATAATGCTTAGTGTATATAAAATGTTAGTTGAATATGCATTCATTCATTCATTCTGGCCTTGGAGATCTGGAAATTACTTATTGAGGTTTTAGGAAAAGGGAGGAGGAAGAGAGCAGCAGGGTGGATTCTGATTCTTCCCTCCTGCTCCTGCTGTCCCAATGGATTTGGAATTGACTTAGGATTCCCCACTGGAACTGGGTCTCAGAGCTCCTCTCCCAATAGGGACTGATGTGATATATAGGAAAGACATAATAGTATCATTGCATTTGGAGCCAGAGTTTCCTGCCTGTGTGAACTTCAATAAGTTACTGTACCTCTCAAGTACTAATTTCATTATCTATAAAGCAAGAAAGTTAGATTAGATGATCTGACATCCATAAATGAGATTTCCCTAAGAAAAAACAAAAACAAACAAAAACCCAAACAGTTTTATTTTCTCAGTAAATGACATAGGGCAAATTTAACCCTCATCCTTTGTAATCACTTCCTCTTTTTTTCCTGCCTTTCTGGTCCCATGCCTTCCTTCACAGCTCAGCTGAAATGCTTCCTCCTGTTTCCTCATATCCCTATCTGTTCTCTTCTCACATATTCCTATAACACAATGATGGCTTCTTGGCCCCCTACATTGCCAACATGTGTTGCGTTTTTCTGTAATGTGTAACTTCCTCCTCAGAGTATATTTTTGTCTTTGTTCTTTGTGTACCACACACACATGAGTTATTTTCATATTGTTTTCTCTATTGAAATGTAAGCTTTATGACAGAAAACCTTTATAATCTGGCCCTTCCTAGTTTTCCAGTCTTCTTATCCCATATTCTCCTTAGCACACAATATATTTTATTGATTTTTAAAAAATTTTTACTTTTTTAGATTATACATGTACATTCTTTTTTGCATATTTCTAGAACAAAAAGGAAAAAATAAGAAAAAAAGGCGAAAATAGCATGCTTCAATGTGTATTCAGTCTCCATAGTTCTCTCTTCGAATGAAGATGACATTTTCCATCCAAACTTTATTGGAATTGCCTTGGATCACTGAATTGCTCAGAAGAGCCAAATCTATCATAATTGATCATCACACAGTCTTGCTGTTGCTGTATACAGTGTTTTCCTAATTCTACTTTCTTCACTTAGCATCAGTTCATGTAAATCTTCCCAGGTGTTTCCAAAAACCAGCCTGCTCGTGATATTTTATAGAACAATAATATTTTATTGCTTTCATATACCATAATTTATTCAGCCATTCTCCAATTGATGGCACTCATTTTCCAATTCTGTGCCACCACAGAAAGAGCTACTACAAACATTTTTTGTGCATCTGGCTTCTTTTCCCTCTTTTATAATTGTAATAATTTATACTATATAATTTATAATATGGGATACAGACATAGTAGTAGCATTGCTGGATCAAAGGGTATGCACACTTTGATAGCCCTTTGGGCATAGTTCCAAATTGCTCTCCACAATCAGTTCAGTATCAGTTGGATCAGTTTGCAACTCCACCAACAATGTATCAGTGTCCCAGTTTTCCCACAGACCCTCCAACATTCGTCATTATATTTTCCTGTCATTTTAGCCAATATGACAGGTGTGAAGTGGTACCTCAAGAGTTGTCCTAATTTACGTTGTCTAATCATATGACCTCAGGTGGCTTTAATTTCTTCATCTGAGAAATGTCTGTTTATATTTTGACCATTTTATCAACTCACCTCCAAGCCTCATTCATCTCCTCTTGAATCCAATCCCTACTCAGCTGCCAAAACAAGTTTCTTAAAAATGCAGATCTGACCCCATTACTTCCCTCCTCAAAACTGAAATGCTCCTTATTAAATCCAGAATTAAAAACAAAACTCCCCTGTTTCCTTTTTAAAGGCCTTCACAACCTGGCTCTCTAACTTATTCTTTTTACCCCTATTTTGCATCATTCCCATCCCCATATTCTATGGTTCAGCCAAATGGACTTCCCCTGTGTCTCTGTACCTTTGCACTGGCCATCCCTCATGTCTAGAATGGACCATCCGTTCTCTTCTCCCTCTTAGAATCTGATTTGCTTTCATTCAAGTGACATGGAATTTCCTTGATCTCCCCATCCCCAGTAACTAGCACCCCTTCCTCCCCATTTACCTTACATTTATTTATTCATGTGCATGCTGCTTC
>JAJPUD010001218.1:142120-163450 GCA_023553655.1 Myrmecobius fasciatus | reverse complement strand
TGTGTGTGTGTGTGTGTGTGTGTGGACAACTCCTAACTTATTTGCCAAACATCTGATGCAGTCCCTCAGTCACAGGGACTTCTAAGAAATCTGTATCATCTCAAGAGCTCCTTTAGAGGTGCTCTGGAGCACATATCCATTTTCCCAAAGCCAGCTCCATGAGAGGTATCCAAAGACATACACATGTATGCATACACATGTACACACATGTACGCACACACATGGAGCCCTTATGGAAGAGCTGGCTGGCCTGGGCTAATATAGCTGGCAAAGGGAAAGGCAGTAATGTTTGCAATAAACAATGTCTATGACTATATGTTTAAATGTTTATAAATACACAAATAAGTAAATATAGATATACATGTTTGTACATATTATGTAAGGCATCATACATATGCACAACTATATATGGATAAATGTGTGTGTGTGTATCACACACATTCTCCCTCACACACATATCCTGTCTCTCTCTCCTACTTTCTTTCTGTTTCCCCCCTTCCTCCCTCCTTCCCCCTTCTTCTCCCTCTCTTTTCCCTCCCCCTTCTTCCCTTTCTTCCCCTTCCTTCCTGCCTCCTTCCTTTCTTTTTCCCTTCCCTCTCTCCTTTCCTCCCTCCCACCCTCTGTCCTTCGTTCTCTCCCTCCCTCCTGTCACACACAGGACAGGCCATAACAAAAGAGAAAATACCTTTATTAATTAGGTATTTTCTCTTTTGTTATGGCCTTTGGTTCGTATTGTTAAAATATTTTTATAAAATACTCTTTTGAAGAGGCCCTATGGGGACTTACTCAATTCCATCAAATGCGGTTTAAAAAAAGATTTCATTTATACCAAATTGAGCTGTTTCCTGAATATCATTTCAATGTAGTCCCAGAATACTCTTCTTCTCTTTTAGGAGCAATAATAAAGTTCTATTTCCAAGTTTTCTCTCAATATGCCAAAGTAAAATGATATGTTGGATGGATTACTCGGAGGCTCCCAAGTCTTCTCATTCAACTTCTGACTCAGAGAAAAATGAACTTGGGAAGACAGGTTGCTTTTGGGGTTCCTGAGAGTTGTTTCTATTTCTATTGTGTCTGTTTGGTGCACCCACGTGCCACCCTCTCTCTTCCTTCCCCATATTTCTCATGTTGCCTTCTGTCAATAAAGCTGGAGAATGTTAAAAAAATAAAATGAGAAACTGCTATGATGTTCTGAACCCCAGAGGATCCTTTAACTTGGTTGTGTGATCAGCATTGCATCAGGCAAATGGATCCTCTGCTTCATACATTGCCTCTATTTTTTTCCAGGTGAATGTAAAAATAATTTTACTTATTCAGAAATTTGGCTACATGTCCTAGAACAGAGGCTCAAAATCCATTTTGCACATCCCCGGTTTCCTGGTAACATGACATCCATGGAGGTCCTGAAACTAGTGATTATATCAACAAAGGGAAATAAGAGAACAAAGGCAGGCTGGGATTTGATCTTTCTAGTTGATAAATTTAGTTGCTTGGGATACTGGGAGAAATTATTTTGGTGGAAAAATAAGAAAATATCATTTTAGCTTGAGCTCTTCCATTCAGGAACTCTAGCAGAGAAGAGGTGGGCTGGAAGGGGAAGACGGCTGCTGAGGGAGATGGTGATTGTTATAACTGCATCCCTTGATATTTTGGTTGAATTTTATTTTTAAAGCTTCCGTCAGACTTTAAAATCATCCTGTTAAATTTAACCACCCAAATGGTCTAACAAAGGGTGACATTTTAGGGGTGTAAAATTAATATGAATGTTATATAATGAACGTGATGACTGCTTTCTAGAGAAATCATGGCTTCCCTCTTAAGTGGGATGATAACTAGATTTCCTGATTACTTAGAAAAAAAGGTGCCTTTTTCTTTCTCTGTCTCTCTTATTTTATTCATTTCCACAGATTCAGCCACCACTTCTGTATAGAGGATTAGAAATTCTGCATATCCAAACTCCCCCCCATTATTCTGCTATTCATAAGTTATTCCTATTTAATGTCCCACTAGTATCTCAAATTCAGTATGGTCCAGATTGAGATCATCTTTACCCATCAAATCTACTCTTCACTTTACCCTATCAACAACACAGCCATTAATTCATTCTTCCATGTTCTAAACTTCCAGGAAATCATCAGATCTCTATTTTATCACTTCTCATCTCCATTTACCAAACCCTAGTGATTCCTCCTCCACATTCTCTCTCATATTATTCCTTTCTTTGTTTCCATTGTTGAGACCTTAGTACAGACCTTCCTTACTGTTCACTTACACTATTAATGAGAGCCAATTTACTATTTTGGACAGAGAATTGGGCTTGGAATGAAGAAAATCTACCTTCAAGTCCTACTTAACATATGTTTTTATGGGATCCTTGTTACGTCACTTAACTCTTCAGTGCCCTTGACAAGTGCCTCAGACTGTAAGCTTCAGAGAAGGTGTTCATTGATAGAAAAATTTCTCACCCAGTATCTTCTATGCCTGTGAAATTACAGGTCCATGGAGGGGAAGGTTATTAATAGTCTATGACTAGGTCTTTCCATAGCTACTGTCTCTCTTCTCTGTTCTCAAACTGTCCTTTGTAATACTGCCTAATTTTTTATAACAAATAGAATTAATCCTTTCTTCAAACATCCACAGCTCTCTATTATCTACCTAGTGATGTCCAAACTCCTTTGGGTGGTCTTCATGGTCATCTGATCTTTCTAGTTTTATCTCCTATCATTCCCTATGTTATACTCTAAGCTTCAGTCAAACTGGACTGTTTTCTACCTTATGCTTTCACATTACTCTGCCCTTGTTCCTGACTTTCCCTTTATCTGATATGCCTTCCTTTCCCATCTTCACTTGTTGAATTCCTCCTCATTCTTTATATTCTAACTCCACTGCCACCTCTCCTTTGAATTTCCTGCTGGTAATGACTGTCCCCCTTAGAACTCAAACGGCATTTTTATTTGTACCTTCTGATGTACTGATCATGTGAAGATGAGTTTTATAGTTGTCTGACTTTGTGTCTTATTTTCCTGTTAGGCTGGAATCTCCTTGAGGGCAGGACTCTTGCCTTACCTAAACTTTGTATTTCTTTCATTATCTAATTAAATGATAATTGAAAAGTGAGAGTCTGGAAGCCCCTTGAACACCATTCCCCACCCCTAGATACACATATTTTCTAAATAATTCTCCTTTTCCCAGAAGGGCTTCCAATAGAGAAGATTTGAAACTGTCCATTATAACAAATAGATCCAAAAGATGTGTGTTTCTGTCAATGGTACCATCATCCTCCCATTCAACACAGCTCAAAACTTTGAAATTACCTTTGACTTTTCTCCTTCTCTTGACTTCCACATCTAATCATTTGCTGCAGTTTTGTTGATTATATTTCACATTCATTCATCTATTCGATTCTCACTATTCTCACTGCCAATCTCCTAGTTTGGACCCTCATTGCCTCTTCCGAATGATTGCAATAACCTTCTCTCTGATCCCTTTATTTTCACTATTTTCCTTCTTCAAACTCATCTTTTATACATATTTGGAATTAATATTTCTAATGTAGAGGTCTGGCTATGTCACTACACTATTCAAAAATCATGATTCCCTATTGACTATAAAATCAAATACAAACTTTTTGGACTGATGTTTAAGAACTATCTGAGTCTAACCTAACTTTCCAGGCTTTTATTATCCTCCCCACCTCCTTATAAATCTTTTTTACTCTAATCAAAAAAGACTATTAGATGTTTTTTAATCGTGTTCTAGGTTTTCTGACCTCTGTATATATTTGTATTGCTATTATTGCTCCAGTGCCTAGAATATATTTCCCCCAGGTCTCTTGAAATCCTTTTTTAATAGCCCAGCTCAGGTTCCATTTCTCTTCCTACTACAGGTATTTAATTTGTCCTCAGGTTTAAAGAACTTTTTGTTTTTCTTCACCCTCCTGTAATCTCTCTATATGCATAGAACACACATATGTGAATAGCTTATAGGTGCCAATAGATTGTAAGCCTCTTGAGAATAAATATTGTATGTGTGCATATTTTTTCTTGTTTTCTATCTGAGTACCTAATATAAAAGCTTGCTTACAATAGGTGTTTAAAAAGTATTGAAGAACTATTTATTGGGTTTTTTTTTTTTGAGGCAATGAACAGAACTATTTTAAATGTGTGTGGGGGAGTAGGGAATGAAATGATGGCAAACTCTTGTCTAACCCTTGGACATGTTTAAAGTATTTTGATAACATTTAAAATATATTTTGGGATTTTATCTTTACTACAGTAGACTCAGTTATCTAGTCTTTGAGTCCCAAGTTTATGTAAGACTTTTTATTAAGCAGTTACTGTATGTGAAGGATTAGGCTCAGTCTAGGATCAGGCTAAAGTCATTGAGACTTAAAGGATGAAAGGGTTGTTCTTGTTTTCAAGGAACTAAAAGTCTAAGTCAAAAGGATAAAATATTTACATAAATTATGGTGATATTGTTAAAATTGCAAAAGTGCAAATGGGAGATCCAAGAAGACCACCATGAGAAAGTGGAGAGGGCAACTAGGGAAGATGTATAAAAAACTCATGGAAGAGAGAGCTCCAGATCTGAGCCTTGAGGAAAGGAAGATGGTCCTGTCCTCCATTCTTGGCACAGGAGACAGTGGAAGCAAAAGCAAGCAGATGGGATGGGAACAGGGGGTGGAGACTAGTTCAGTCTACTAGGAACATTGACTACACGAAGGGGAGTTTGGGGAGATAGAGCCAGACTGAATAGACATTGTCTGATTGTTGAAAACCTTTAAGATCATAAGTGAGGAGTTGAATGTTTGTTGAGAAAGCAACAAGGAAAACCTGTAGATTTTTGATTAGATGAATCATAATTAAATCAATGCAATTGTGAGATTATCTGGGCAAGTGGTGAAGAATGAGTGATGAGGAGATAGGTTGTAGTGATGCTGTAGACATAGAATATGTGAAAGTTGGCAACCAATTGGTTATATGGTGTAGGAAAGGGAAGAGCCAAATATACTTATGAAAGGAGTTGTGTTCAAATTCTACTTCTGATTCATTCAACCTGTGTGATTTTAAGCAAGTCTCATAACTTCACTTTAAGATTTTTTCCCAAAGTTCATAAATCTGATCTCCACCAAGTTCCAAGGGCTAGGAGCTGTTGCGGATGGCAAACCAAGACCTTGACCAAGGCTTCAGATCTTGGACTCAGATTCAAATTATTGCTTCAGAATTAGTTTCACATGTGAACTTATCTTCTCTTTGAAAAATGGGGAGAGAAGAAAGAAGGCTTTTAAAAAGTTCTCTCTACTTCTGATTTACTCTTCAATTCTTACTTCAGGCTTTCTCCCTTCATATTCTGTGTCCTCTTGCCCATTTTCACTTTGTCCTTTGTCCTCCCATTTCCTTTATCTTGCTCATGACATCCTCCATGTTGGCTATGGATATTTGCCTGACCCCTGGTCTGTCCCTTAAATGTTGTTGGAATATAAACTCCTTGTTGCAGACCTAGTTCCTGGTATTGGGGTAGACCTAGTTCCTGATATAGTACTTTGTACACTGAAAGCATTTAAAGAATATTTGTAAAATGATAGCAATGTCTTATTAATATAGATTATAGAGTTTAGGCCTTGTTGACTTGGGATGAAATTTATCTTTGAATGCCTAGTTTGCTAAATGAATTAACAATAGTAGCAAAGTTGGATGGGGAATTTTAAACATACTTAAAATGATATTACTTAAGACTTCAGAAAATTGGTACAAATAAATATCCATTGGTTCATAGAGTTAGAGATGAATGAGATCCAAAAGTTGAACCCTCTTATTTTACAAGGAATAAAAGTGAGGGCAAAGGACTCTAAGTGACTGGCCCAATTCACAAGTAGTCAGTCACTGGCAGGATTTGAACCCAAGTCTTCTGCCTCCAAATCCAGTTTTCTTTCCCAAGCTGAAACTACTTTCTGCTCCAAAATTTTTTTGTTCAAGGAACAAGACTGGCTTCCAGATGTGCCTATCTCAAAGTATTTTCCATTTCAGACATTTTGCTGATTCAAAATAACCTTCTGATTTGGTGACTGATTGTATCTGTAGAGTGGTTGAGAGTGAGAAATTGAGGATGACTACAGATGAATCACCTTGATAGAATGAAAAGAGTGTGGGATTTGGAGGTAGGAAAGATTTGAGGAAGAGAACACTTCTGGCCTGAACAGTCTTTAAAATGGTGGGTCAAGGAGGAAAGGGTAAATCTTAGACTCTTGATTGCCTCATCTGTTCCAGACTGCAGAAGTTTTTTTCTCGATTTATATCTATATCCTCCCTTCCTCTCTCCAATGGTCTGTGGTTATAGATTGTACAGCTAGGTTGCTCAATGGAAAGAGTGCCAGGTCTTGAGTCAAGAAGTCTCATCTCCCAGAGTTCAAATCTGACCTCAGATACTTCCTAACTATGTGACTCTGGGCAAGTAATGTAACTGTTTACCTCAGTTTCCTCATTTGTAAAATGAACTGGAGAAGGAAAAGAGAAAACACCCCAGTATCTCTGTCAAGAAAACCCCAAATGAATTCATGAATTGATTTTGCTTAAAAATAAAAATATTCGGCTTTTGTTTGTTTATTTTCTTGCCTTTGGAGATTGAATCTCATCTAAATGACTGAATTACTGAGCAACAAAAAAGGTACAGTATTCAGCCCATCATAACTGTTACTTAAAGCCCATTGGTTGATTGATCTAGTAGTTATCTCAGGTTCTTCCATTACTTCCCATTTCGACAAGGCAACTATTCTTGAAGCTTGTCTCTATGGAGGTTAGCTGCATACAGAAAGGCACAGTCTTTCTAGCTTGATTCTATGTTTTTCCTTCCTGTGACTTCCTCTTAAAAAGCACTGACTTCATCTGCTTGTAGTGGTGCACCTTCATAATCTCAGCTCCCAAAAGAGATATAGACAGACTGCTTGCATGAGCTCTGGAGTTCAGAAGTATAATGGAGCTAAAGCGATTCTATGTCCTCACTAGGTCTCACATCAGTAAGTGAGCTCTTAGAAGGAGGGCAAAGCTGTCAATAAAGGGGTCAGGTTGTATTTTCAATTTAGATGAGATCCAAAAGCAAAAAAATAAAATAAAAAACCTTTCAGTACTGAATATTTTTATTTTTAAGTGAAATTAAGTTAGTTTTTCTCTGAGAATTTTGAGGTCAAGGTAACTATAGACATGCTGGGACCTTTTAGAATCAGGTTACAGATATTTCCAGACTAACATTTTAATCAATTTTTACAGATGCTCTCTAAAATGTCTCCAGGTACCTCTTGTCTAATGGAGGGCTATTACGGTCACAGAAGGCCTCTAGTTCATGCTTTATGGGGACTGGTAAAAGAGGGGCATTTCTAGTCATACTCCTCTCTATCTGGTCATTGAACCTAGATGGCTCTGGAGGAGAAAGTAGGCTGGTGACTTTGCCAGTCCTCCCTCACTTGCATATCAGGACCTAATGCCATAGTTACCTTATAGAATGAAAGATAAAAAACAACAATAGAGAGGTCTTAAGGGGAACACGGCAGCTTTCTTTGGGTATTTGAAGGGATCTCAGGTGGAGAAGGGAAGAATCAGATTAGAGTTTCTTCCTACTAATCCATTATGGAATAGGTTTAGCATTGGCTCCTTGTTATTGGAGATCCTCAAGAGAAATCTGAATCACCACTTATCAGCTACATTGAAAAGAGAGCTATTTTTGAGAGTTTATTGGCTTAGATTATTACTTAGATTTCTTTCAACTCTGAAATTCTGCAGTTCTGTCTTGGATACTAATGGTGCAATGGAAAATAAGTGAGATTTGTAGTTAGAGGATCCAGGGATAATTCCAGCTCATTCAACTTATTAGGAGGCCAGTGGACATGAAATCAGGATGACAAAAGTTTGAATTTGGCCCCAGAGACTAGCTGTGTGATCCTAGTCAAGTTATTTAACTTCTGCCTCAGTTTCCTCATCTATAAAGTAGGGTAAATAATATCTTCCAGGTTTATTGTGAGAATCATATAATATTAGCAAAGCATTACATAAACCTTTCAGATAAGGCCAGTGTGGAAATTTGTTTTACTTAACCATACTTGCTACCTGTGGGACTTTAGGTAAATCATTTGTGTTATGTGGGTTTTCATGTCCCCATCTACAAAATGAAGAGTTTGCTCCTTTATAGTTTGAAATTTATGATCCCATGTGTTGCTGTGATTCTTTAGTCATTGATGTTACCAGAGAATGTATCTCTGAGTATGGTCTCCCTGTTTTTTTTTCTGGGATTAATCAATATAAACTTTTCCAGGAGAACATGCTTTGACTTTTAATGCATTCAATCTAGAGTTCATTTTCCTCATGTCCCAGGTCTAATTTGGCTTGTGAATGCCTAAATACTATTTGTCTAGACTGGGAAAAGAAGGAAGGAATATACTAAAGGAATCAAGAAAATTAGTTTTCAGGATCAATAATTACTGATAGGAAAGGTAATTGTGAATAGAATACTGAGTTTGAAATCAGGGAGGTTCTGAATTCAAACATTCCCCTGACATTTACTCATTGTGTAACATTAGGTAAGTTATTTAATTTCTCTGCACTTCGGACAACTCCCTAAGACTTGTCAACTAAATATTAGGCAAGTTGTCTATATGCATAAAAACCAGTTATCTCTATCAATGGAAGGGCTACCCATTCATGGGACTATCCCATGACATCTACAAGGAACTATCGGTAGGGTAGGTTCTGTTCCATGATGTGTCAGAACAACATCTTCACTTGTCTTTGGCAGGGTCTTCCTTTGTCATGCTTGAAGATATTTCCTGCTCCCCATCTGCCAGCAAAAATGGGACCAAAATTTAGAAAGTTGGAATAATGACAGAACAAGTAGAGATTTATGCACCCATTTTTAAAAATTGAGTTCCAAGGCAAGTTCTGCTCAGTTGGTTCCTCAGGAGCCAAGCTTGCTTCCCTTCCTTCTCCAGCATTGTTTTCAACTCACACAGAAACTAATTAAGCTTCAGCATAAGTTTGTCCTATTAGAGAAATAAAGCAAGTGTATATGCTGAAATGGCTCTTTTTTATTACTTAAATTATCTTTGGCAAAGGATAGGTTTAATTTGCTTCTAAAATCGGCCAAATGTCAGCTTTTATCAAAACAATGTTCCCTCTCCAAATTAGTCTCCTCAAAACCTGCCTATTGTGTGAAAGGCACTGAGAAGGATTTAAAGAGGCCTCTGGAAAATGTATTGATAATCTGGCCATATTAATACTGCCCGTTAACGGAGTGTGAAATTGCCTATTTACCTCTGTTCTCTTGAGTGAAGGAAAGTGGCAGGTCACCCATCTGCATGGCTACGTTTAGAAGGGAGGGTCACTTTTAATTTGTGACTTACAGTCAGGTTGAAATTGGATGAGTGTAAAAGCCCAGGGGTCATGTAGACATACATAATCCCTTTAAGCTACTACACAGATATCTGGATGCCTGGCCAGGGATGACTTTATCTCTCTCAGTTTTATTGGCTTAGGTATAGTGGGTACTCTGAGGAAGATTGTAAAGTTGGTGACGTATTTACTTGGCAAGCCCAGCCTCTTCTTTCAGCACCCAATCCCAGAAGAGGCAAAGAGAAGGTAGGATGCTGGGATGGACCAGTGCTATCACTACCATCACCATCACCATCACCATCATCCCCCAAAATTTGATTAACTCATCTACCTCCTATGTGTTAGGTACCACATCAGGTATGATATATAAAGTTATAATGACAAAAACAAAACATTAATTGGGCTAGAGATACAATGAAGTATGATATTGTTCTTGCTCTCAAAAATTTTAAAAATTAATTTTTAGAAATTAAAAGGCATTTTTCCCCTCTCCCTCTCATCTCTGAGAGAAATGAGCAACAAATGTGTATCATATGGAATCTTGAGTCCATCGCCTCTCTCAAGGGAAATGGATAGCTCTTTTCCTCATTCGATTTCTGAAACCACGGTTGATCTCAAAAAATTTGTAATCTAGCTGCAGTTGAGGGGAGAAGATATTCATAATCATGATAAAAGGAAAACAGAAACTCAATATCATATAAATATCACGGAGGTAATAAATGTTAGATATGATATAGCAATAATAGTATGCTTTAAGATTTCACAAGCATCTTAGATCTATTATTTCATTTGATTCTCTTAGCAATCTTGTCAGATAAGTAATATCCATAGCACCTGTTTTAGAGATAAAGTAATTGAAGCTGACAGAGGTCCAAGGCTACATTTGGTCACATGGCTAGTGAGTATCTAAGATGAAATTGGTACCCAGTTTTCTCATTAAGTTCCATATTCTCTTCACTAATTACTTCAAATTCCAGAGGAGGGATAGAAGAAAAAATTGAAAATGTGGAGAAATTCCTAGAAGAAAGGTGCATCTGATGATGGAGAAAGTATAGGAATTGAGGTGGGAGAGAAAAGCAGAGAGAGAAGGAAGGAGAAAGGGAAAAAAAGGGAGGACAGAAGGAACAAGAAAAGGAAAGAAAGGGATAACATGAAAACTGGAAATTTTTGAAGTCCATTTCACTTCTTCATTCTCTCTGGAGATGATCTTGGGGTCCTGATCTAGTCCTGGCTCAGCACACTATATTTTCAACACTGTTTCCTGGAAACCAAGAGAACAGGGTGAATCCCTGAGAATAGGAGTTATTTTTGGTCATCTGGTTCTTCAGGAAAAGCAGGGATTTGGAGGATTGATTGCTGAATGAGAGGGAGGGGTGATGGATAGATATGGCTAGAGAAGTTGAAGTAAAATGCAATTACTCAAAAACTTCAGACCAAGCCTGCCTGAACAGGTGTCTACCCCAATGGCTTACTCCTTCCTTCCCACGATCTTTTCTTTTTCTATCCTCTCTTCTCCAAAACCCCTATATGATTGGGGGGGGGATAACAGAAATCTCTAAGATCTCTAGATGCTGGAGATCCCCAGATACCCTTTAATGTCCCTCCTCTCCTCTAAACTGCTTTTTATCTTGTTACTTGGGTCACTTAATGTAAGAATTGTATTATCTTTCCTTAGCTGGTCATCTACAGCCTTCATGCCCAGCACGTCTGCCCCTAAGAACCTCTAATACCCAGAACACTGTATTCCATCCTTCTAGACAGTGGTATGGAACAACAAAGTCAAGGGTTTAGATGCATTCCTTAAGAGAGAGGATTATAGATGTAGAACTAAGAGTTCTTCTAGGCTGTTATTTTACAGATGAGGCAATCTAAGCCCAGAGGAAGTTCAATGATTTGTCCAAAGTGAAAGAACTGAGACAACAGGTATTGGGAACCAGATCTTTTGACTCTAAATCCAGAACTTTAAAGAAAATCATTCCATGATAGCTCTGTGTGTGTCCTTCATGTGGGTCAGGAAAGAATAGATAGCTTCAGGTTTGAAAAGGTGGTGAGGGAGAGGACAGAGGAAAACTTTGATGTTGTATCCAGTTTAAAAATAAAAGAAAAGCCTTTTAAACAAGTATTAATATCTATATGTGTGACAAAGAGGAATTTGTACATGGCAACATGAAATCCTGTTGACATTGACACTGATAATAAAGAACTTATAAGAGAAAAGGGGAAAAAAGTAACATATTAGTCTGTGTTAAAATGATGCTAATTATAGTAATTTCTGGGAATTATTTACTGTTTTATTTGATTAGCATGTAGCAAAGTAATCTGAAGTATAGAAAATGTGTCTAAACTTGGTTGTAAGTTATATTTGGTTATAGTGCTAAGCTCTGAACTTGTTGCACATAACAGCTCATAGCTTTAAGATACTAGATGGAACAATGATGAGTGAGTCGTACTTATAATAGTAACAAGGTTGGAAAGTAAAAAGATGCTTCAATGATATAGTCTGGTAATTTTTCAGAAGAGGATTGTGCCATAGGAGAAAAAGAGAAAGTGAGGGGTTGAGGCTCCTGACTTCTGGGCCATAGTTTTTTCATCTGTAAAATAAGGGGAAACTCTAAGATCTCTTGAAGTTGAAAGTTTCTTAGGTTCTAAGACAGTAAGTCACACTTAGGCAGTTATGGGAAGCCCAGAAGACCCAGATTCAAATCTTACCTTAGACATTCACTATCTTTGCAACTGTGGGTAACTTAGGGATTTAGTTTCCTCCATGCAATGAGGGGGCTGGATGAAAGTGCCTTTAATATCCTATCTATATTTACATCTATAATCTATAAGCTGTTTATATTATTGTACAGTGGGATAGAGGGACTCATTTGCCACAGGGATAATCATGTGCCTTGAATTGTCACAATATTCTAGCAGCCTCATTTCTGAAATGACTCTAGGATTTTATTTGGAATTAGTTAATGCAATGACAATTTTGAGCATTTAACTAATGGATATTTAGCATCATAAGGTTTGCAGAACATTCACTTTGCATTATCTAATTTGATCCTAACTATAACTCTTTGATATAATTTTATTTATAATTTTATATTTGAGTAATTTGAGGTAGACAGAATTTATGTGATTTGTCTAGAGTAACCCAGCTGGCAAGATTCTAAAGCAGGATTTGAACCTGGATTTTCCAGATTCCAGTCCTAGCACATAATCCCCTTCACCATTTATCTAACATTTAATAGCACTTTAAGATTTGCAAAGAGCTTCCCTATGGATCACATGATACAAATCACACTATCTCCTTTTTTGGGAATGACTTTTCCCACATGACATGGCTAGTAAGGGCAAAAGCTGGAATTTGAACCTGGGTCTCTTGACTCAACATCTTGTGTTTACTTTGCTGTCTCATGCTGAATTGAAGGATGGGCTCATAGGAACATACACTCAGAGCAGAGAAGGACCATAGAGGTCATTACGTCCAATCCCTTCACCTTACAAATAAGGATACTGAGGCACAGGGAGCTTTAAGGACTTGCAAAACATCTAAGTAGTGTAGTGACTAGAGCACTGAGTTCAAATCTGGCTTCAGCAGTGTGACTTTGAACAGGTCATTTAACTTCTGTTTGCCTCAGCTTCTTCATATGTAAAGTAGGGATGAAAATAATAGCACCTTCCTCATAGGATTATTGAGGGGGGACTGGATGAGATAATATTTGTAAAACTTTTAGTGCAGTGCCTAGCGCATAGTAGCTACTTAATAAATGCTTATTCCCTGCCCTTCCCCTTTCCAAAATCATTCAGCCAGTAACAGAGGCTAAATTTGAATTCAGGTTTTTGAATTCCCAAGCTAGAACTCTGAACAAAAACTCCACGAGCACTCCTTTTTCCCTCCCGAAAAGTTACGTCCAGGTTGTCTTATTCAGAAATTAGGAGGATGAACCACATTACCTCTGAAGCTTCTCCTCACACATCTGAGACTCTGCTTCTCTAACCTTTGACCACATGGCAAAGGGAACAGACTAGTGGGTTTAGAGTCAGATGAATTTGGACCTAGGTTCCATCCTCTAGCATTTATTATGTATGATCGGCAGGCCACTTGAATTGTCAGAATCTCGGTTTCTTTCTCTGTAAAATTGGGTTATCAATGCTTGTATTGATGTCTTCACAAGGTTTTTGTGAAGTCAGAGTGACATTATGTAAATCACTTTACAAAGTTTACAATGTCAATTAATGGAGTTGCTGTCCAGAGCCCTTCTAGTGAAAGGAGGGGACTTGACTATCTTGATCTTGGAGGCTTATTTATGGTTTCATATGCTCCTGGGTCTCCTCATATCATCTGGAGCCTTAGCTTTCCCCTTCCAGTCTCTGAGTCACGGTCAAGGAGAAGTGATCCCAAAGCTTCCTGAGAAGTGAGATAATGAGCTTATATGGGTGAGAAAGGGGATCTCTTCCTGTTCAGCCAGCTCCCTGGCAGATGCCAAAGTGATGACTTAATAGGGAACTCGAATAGGACCAAGTTGGAGGCCAGTGGCCTGAGGCAGCACTTCCAGGCAAGACAGAGAGGAAGCTGTGCTCCAGCTCATGCCCATTAAGAAGTCAACTCCTGTTGGCTCCTGTTGGCTCAGCCTGGGATGGGATGTAATTGACTGGAACGCAGAGGATCCTTCTTGTCTAATCAACAAGCCCTTCCTAAGTGCTTGCTGGATGCCCCGTGCTGTGCATATAAAATTATAAGAATGGGTCTGTGATTGCATTGACATAGAGGGCTCTCCAGTGAAGAAATTTCTTCCAATGCAGGCGAGCACCTTCTTTGCAACATAGGATCTTAGAAAGTTCTCTGGAAAACTAAGAGGTCTAGTTATTTACCCAGGGTCACCTTGCCCAGCATATGATAATTGATTTATTATTTAGAGAGCTTCTCGTAGAAAGGAGGGGACATCAGGTAAATGTGTGCTAGGCCTGGAGTCTGGAAAACCTGAGTTCAAATCCAACCTCACACATTTAATTAGCCATGTGATCCTGGGCAAATCACTTAGCTTTACTTGTCTCAGTTTCTTCATCTGGAAAATAAACTGTAAAAGAAAATGGCAAATCATCATGTATCTTTGTCAAGAAAACCCAAACAGGGTCATGAAGAGTTGGATATGACTGAAATAACTCAAGAACAATAAGTGGTCTCAAACTAGGTGCTTAATTGTAGTTTCCGACTGATTTGCTCTCATGTCTCCCTCATACAGCCTGATGTCATGTCTGATTCTAAGACTTGAACCCAGGACCTCTTGGCTTCAATACCTGCTCTTTCACCCCTATGCTATAATAATGAAAACAATTCCTATTCTCAAGGAGCTTACATTCAACTAGAAGAAATAATGTATATAAGAAAAATAATAAGTACAAATAGACACACAATTAGTATGTGTGGGAGGGAGGGGAATCAGGAAAGGCTTCTGCTACGAAGTGGCAATTAAACTGATCTTGAAAAAGCTAATGATTCCAAAAGGGAAAAATTAAGAGGGAGGACATTCCATGCATGAGAACATCCCTATATTAATGCAAAAGCACGTAGCTAGGGGATGACAAAAAGACCACTGAAATACTGGATAGAATTGACAACATTCTGGAAAGGATAGATCAGATCCAGATTGATAAAGACTCAAAAAGCCAAATAGAGGAGCTGGTATCTTAGATTTCAGGTACTGGGAGCCCTTGAAACTTGTTGAGATTTAGAGTGATATGGACACATCTGGACTTGTAGGGATACAAGTTCAGCAACTGTAAGGAGGGTGGATTGGACAGGGGAGAGAACTAGAGACAGGAAAACCAGTTAGGAAGCTTTGACAATAGTCCAGGTGAGAGACCATGATGACCTGGATCAGTTATTGGCCATGTGAGTAGAGGGAAAGGGACAGCTATGAGAGGTATCACGGAAAAAGAATAATGGTAATAATAATGGGGGACAATAGCATTTATATAGTGCTGTATCTTTAGACAAATAGTGGATGCAAAGAATAGAGATCCAGATGGGAAGACTTGAACTCAAACTTAGCCTCTGATGTTGACAACTTTTGTGTTTAAGTCACTTAATCTCTGTCTACCTCAGTTTCCTCATCTGTAAAATGGAGATAATGGAACTTATATTTCAGAGTTGTGAGGATGAGCCCTATTGAAATGCTGATTATCACCATCTTCATCATTATTGTGCACATTACATACATTGATTCATTGGGTCCTCCTATCAGTCCTCAGAAGGAGGCATTTCAAATATTGTTTTTACCATTTTAAAAATAAGGAAATGGTGTGCTTTTCTGATGATATTCCCAAGGTCATAGGGCTAGAATGTGGAAGAATTACAACTTGAATATTATTAATATTTCTTGTGTATTCCAACCTTAATATGGAGCTAGATTACAGTTTGCACTCTACTGCACTAATTAATTTTATTTTGTAGACTCTAGAGTTTAATATGCAAATATATGCAAATCAGATGGAAGTAGAGTTCTGAGCCAAAACTCCAGCACACTTTTTTTTTTTTTAAACTGGGACTGCACCATTGGGGTGGAAAGTGAGATAACAAATATTGCCAGTATTTGGAACTGCCTGTTGAATAGTCAATTGATTGAAGAGTTACTAAAAGTATTTCTCCCTCTTTTGACAAAGCTTGCTCTGACTGACATATCTTTTCTCTCTTTCTCTTTTTTTTTTCTTTTGTGAAACAGAATGAAGAAGATGAGCAACATTTATGAATCAGCTGCCAATACGCTGGGAATCTTTAATAGTCCCTGCCTGACAAAAGTTGAGCTGCGGGTTGCGTGCAAGGGTATTTCTGACAGAGATGCCCTTTCAAAGCCAGACCCCTGTGTCATCCTCAAAATGCAATCCCACGGGCAGTGGTTTGAGGTATGTATTCCAGGAAAGGGGGACGAGAATGCTTGTGTGAATGTCCAGCTTGACTTTCTCTGACTTCAGCTCATAAAAATCCAAGTCTAAGTTGGGATTTTCTAAAAGGAAATACAATAGAATATTGTGATAACATGACTTGTGTATATGATGATCTCTTCAGAACCCATGTGGCTGAGTGGATAATGTGGGCTAAACTCAAAACCAGGAAGACTTGGATTCAAGTCATTTACTGGTTAGCTGACCCAGAGTAAATTTCTTTACCTTCTAGTCCTTTGGGCTATTTTCTGAGACTCTAAGATGCAGAAAAGATGCCCACCTCCACTGGACAGAGAGATTTCCCTATTCCAGTGAAATTATAGGTCCAGTCCCACTGAATTCTTATTATGAATAGGATATTTAATATGCATAGGAATCTAACTTTTCTGGATGTATGAAGAGATCACTAGATATAGCCCATGCCTTTAGAATCCTTATTTCCTTATATACTTTGAAGAAAGGGACTTCTTGATCCTTTACTCTTTCCCCAGCAACTAGCATAAAGTCATTCTGAAAGTATTCTCTCCTTTCTCAAGTTGTTTTAGAGCACTCTGTCTGTATCTTTGCTTTGTCCCCTTCCCTCCTTACCTTGTGACACACTAAATTATATGCAGCTTTGTGTGAAGGTAAGATTCTTGAGGTCAAGGAGTCTTGTTTTTGTATTCATGTGGCCAGGATTTAGGTCAGGTGTCCATTGGTTTTTGGTTGAATTGGATTTCTCATATGAA
The DNA here is from genome assembly GCA_023553655.1 of Myrmecobius fasciatus. Classification (NCBI taxonomy): domain Eukaryota; kingdom Metazoa; phylum Chordata; class Mammalia; order Dasyuromorphia; family Myrmecobiidae; genus Myrmecobius; species Myrmecobius fasciatus. The sequence goes on along the minus strand of JAJPUD010001218.1, from coordinate 146,415 downwards.
TGAATGAAATAATTATTTAGACCCTAGATCCAATTGTACATAATAATATATGATAGTACAATATAGGATGCACTAAAGACCAAGTGAATTAAGCAGACAATACACGATGGTACTCCTATACTAGAATTCCACAAGAACTCTTTGGAACATGGCTTCTTTGCTACACAAATACGAATGTTCCAGAGTCCAAAAATTTGTGTCCTCAAAACAGAGGAATAAACAGCTAAAGCTGGACAGAGCATAATTAGTTTATTAGGCTATCAATTTTAGCAACTGAATGGGAATCTCCTATACATACTGTTAGCATAATGTTTTTTGTTTGTTTGTTTGTTTGTTTTACAATTCAGAGGTAGATGAGGATGGTTATTCCTTGGTCCTCTGCACAAAGGAGAGGAAAAGCTGCAGTAGAGTTCAAAATAACATAATCCCCAATGCAATTATATTGGGCTTTTGAATGTGGTCAGATTGAAAAGGGAAGGGATTTCTCCTTTGCTAAAGGACATACAGTTGAACTAGTGTGGGATGTAAGAACTTTGATTAGCATTCTTGAAATATATTATCCTTGTCATAATAATGTATTGTTATTGATATCATAATTATAATAATATTTATTAATATGACTATACTCCAACACACATGGAAATTCCCAAATACTCAAGCAATTTGTTGCAAGACTCATTTTATGGCTGGTCTGTGATAATTTCTTCTCCTACCCCATCCCTTTGGTGGTGGTGGGGTAGAGGAATTAGCTAGATTCTAGTAAGCATCTGACCACCACAGATAACCCACAGAATAGAGGCTTATTTCCAGATAATTGAGAACTCATTATATATCTTATATTCTTTGTATTATAAGTTTATTAACTTTGTTCCTCAGAAAGAAGTAAGCCATGATTTCCTTTGCCTACTTGAATTGACACGAGGAGACCTTTGACTAGTTAGCTTTCTGATGAATTGTAATTATCTTTGTGGATACTAAGGTCAAGGATTGGTGAAGGCCTGCATTTATATTTGTAGATTTTGTGTCATATATTATATGATTGATTTTTATAGTGAGAACTTTAACCTAAAGGTCTGAGTAGTCTTTAACATCCTCAGTTGTTTAAGAGTATTTCAGCTTACCTTCAGTCTATAGATATTAAAAGTTACCCTTGAGAGGTTTGAACTAGAGTGTAGGTGGGTAAACACTGGTGATGGAGAAAAGCATCCTTGGTTCAAATCCAATTTATTTCTGCTATTTCCTAACTATAATCTTTGGTAAACTTAACTTGGAATGTGAACATCTAACCCCAAACCACTTAGAGGACTTAGAGTTGGAAGGAATCCCCTCTGGTCCCAACTACTTACTATCATTTTATAGCTTATAAAATGAAGCCCAAATAGGTAAATGTGATTTGTCCAATGTTATATAGATGGATAGTAAGATAGAATTTGCTCCCCAGTCCTCTGGCTCCAATCCCAATTCTTTCCATGACGCCACACCTTGGATGCCAGTCAGCTCACTTTCTACTCTTGCCATCGCTCCATTTCATTGGGGTTGGGAATTCTCAATGTGGAAACTCTGCTCATAATGATTAACAACTCATCTGCAATTTATTATCTGAGTTGGCTACCTAAAGTGGAAAAAGGTAATGTGACTTACCTACCTAGGTAACGTGTGTGTGTCAGAGACAGAACCAGAATTGCTTCTATCTGTTATATCTATATCTTTGTATAGATAAGTATATAGAATATAATTTTAAGATACAGAAAACACTAATGATATTGATAGAGGTATGGGTGTGGGGATCTGAAAAGGCTTTCTGATTAATGTTCCCCCTTCTATGGGAGGCAGCCAGATGGCATAACCCATAAAATTCTGGATTTAGCATCAGGAAGACCTGAATTCAAATCTTGATGCAAGAGTGAGTATTATATATATATATATAATATAATATATATTATATATATTTATAACATATATAATACTCTTCATTTGCATCAAGACATATATATATATATATATGAAGAATATTCACATGAAGAGATTGCATGGCATTCACAGGAAAGAGGATGATTAGAGTCATTGGGAGTGAGGGGCTCACATCTTCTTTCTAAGATGTCATCTTCCCTCAGGGAAAAAGGAGTGCAGGTCCAGTTGAGGTGGTCTCATCATTTCCTTTCTCTTAGAAGTCAAACTGTATGCCATAGTTTTTGTTTCTGTGCTCCCACTGCCTAGCAGAGCACCCGGCACATAGTCGGTGTCCTTGAATTGCGTTGAATTGAATTCTGTCCCAGCTATTCAGGGATTAATATAATAGGTTGGAGGAGAATTGGGTCCCTAAGACTCTCCCAGCTCTTTCATGCACATAACAACAAGGAGCTGTCACTCTCCTACATAGGACGGGAAGGGCATGGGGTCCGAACAAGAAATCATCTTGAAATGTTTCCATTTTAAAATCTATTGTTGATTCTTTTGACACTCCACTGTCAAGAAGCATAGAAATGATTTAAGAAAAAATGCACGGGAATTTGAAAAACCCAGCTGATGGACATGGCTTCGGGGATATTTGTCAATTGCAGGGATGGGCAGAAATGGGGAAAAAATGTCAAATTAAAGCACTCTAGCTAGAAATCACAAGTGAGCTCCTTCCTCATAAAACTTTGTTTTCACACTTTGCTGACTTGCCGTGGCTGGGGAACTCACACCTTTCATGACAGACGATAAAGAACCTCCAACAGTTTTAACAAAGTTTCCAAAGTGGCTTCACATCAAAATCCCATTTGGGAAAAAATTATGTTTGCTTTCTGCCTCCCCCTTCACACATTCTTAATAAGAATAATTTATTTTCATTTTGTAAAAAGTTGACACTCAGTTGAATATGAAACAATGTAGCTAGAAAAATATCTCTTCTCTGGCTGCCTTGAGTCGGAAAGAACAATGAAAGGATTCAGAAACAGAGGATCTTGGGTTCAAACTCCTAGTAAGGAGTTCCATGTTCTGACTGTGTAACCTAACCTGAGAGAAGATGATCACTTTCAGCTTTAAATTCTATGGTCTTAAGATCCTCAGTTACCTGATGAGTATTAGAAGGTGATAAGAGCCTCATGTCAGAGTGAAGAGAGCTTTCCTTAGACTTAGATTCAAGCCCTACCCTTGATGCTTCCTAGCTGGGAAATCCCAAACAACTGACTTAACTGCTTTGTCCATTAAGTAACTCCTGAGTACTCATCGACTAAGTTACACATCAGTTATTTGGTCTGATGCAGAGAGTTGTTATACTAAAGAAAATCACACTTTCTTTACCTATTCATGGTGTTTGTGCCAGGAACCTTGAGAGAAAGGGGATTCATTCTATTCACTTGTTTTTTTTTTCTGTTTCCCCCTGCCTCTTTTCTTTCTTCTATTCTTTTTTTAAATGCCCCCCTTTCTTCTTTCCTTTTCTTTCCCCTCTCCTTTTTGTCTCTTTATTTTTCCTTCTAACTGTCTTTTTATTCTTTTCTCTCCTTTATTTCTTCTTCCCGCCCCCTTTATTCCCTCTTTTTCTTCCACTCTGCTTTTTTCTCTCTTCCTTTCCTCTTCTGCCTTCTTATTTTCTTTTTTTCTTTCATTTCTTTTTTTTTGCTTCCCCCTTTTCCTCTCCTCTGCTTTTTATATCTCTTCTACTCCTCTTTCCCCACTCTATTCTTTCCTTTCCTCATCTTTCCTTCTCTCCTCAATATGAAAACAAGACTTCAGCCTCCTCTTTTGTAGTCAACATCTTTCTCATTGCCATCTGAGCCCATATTTATGCTCAGAGAGAGCTTCTTGGTATGAGTAGATTTGTGTAAAGAGATTATCATTCTTTTTTTTAAAGGCTTTGTCTTCTGCAATTAAAAAAATTCTAGTTCCACCAGTGACACTTGACAAAAAGTATTTGTTAATTGCTGATTTGGATGTGGTCCTGGACTGAGAGAGTAGGACAGATGGGAGTCTATCTTGATGAATTAATGGAAGAATCCCATCAGGCTGAGATTGACTACAGGTTGACTTGGACCTTTCAAACAGTCCTAGTATTAGACAACTTATCTTTTTTTTTTTTTTGCTTAGGCAATTGGGGTTAAGTGACTTGCCCAGGGTCACACAGCTAGAGAATGTTAAGTGTCTGAGACCAGATTTGAACTCAGGTCCTCCTGACTTCAGGGCTGGTGCTCTAATCCACTGCGCCACCTAGCTGCCCCGACAACTTATCTTTTTGATCCTAGATCCTAGAACAGCAGGTGTGTGTGTGTGTGTGTGTGTGTGTGTGTGTGTGTGTGTGTGTGTGTGTGTGAGAG
>JAJPUD010001218.1:103945-142020 GCA_023553655.1 Myrmecobius fasciatus | reverse complement strand
GAAACAGGAAAGAGAGAGGTTGTGGTGAGTTCAAGTTGTAACTGTTATTGCACTCTGCAGGCTTTGGGTAGAAGAATGTCAACTGTTATAGAACTGCTCTATTCTGGGCAGTCTTGCTCAGTGGTTGGCATGGGGAGGGAAATTGAGTTGTGATGTGAAGAATCAGAGAAACGACTCTCAGACCAATTCACTTCCCCTCTGAGACTTGCTCTGGACTTGACTTCAGAGTCACACATGGTCCCAGTGAATATCATGAGGGAAACAGCAAGGTATCAATACCAACACTGCCCTCTCTAGAAGAACAGAAAATGGAGTCACATAGTACACTACCGTGAGTGATGGGAGAGAAAACCCAGAATTCAAGAGCTGCAGCCTGAGGATTATCAGAGCTTTCACCGGTTCTTCCCTTCCCTACTCTCCCCTATACTGCATTGTGAGTTTCACAGAAAATAAACTAGTCTGGTGTTGATGCTAACAAGGTCAGACTTTTTAGTAGACCAATTCACCAGTCCAAGATTCTGTCAGCTGTAGAAAGCACCCAAGTATGTGGGCAGGTACCAGGCTAGTAAAGATGGAAGCTTTTTTAGCCAGGGGTCACTTGTGCTAAGGAACTGTTCTTAGGTTGAACAAATGCCAGTGGGCAGCTGAAGGGGGGTATTCCATAGTTTGGAGCCAGAAAGTTAGTGAGGAGGAGGGAAGGAATTGTAGATAATATGGGAGTTCTACTCTTGATCCATGGTCTCTTCCTGTCCTAATCACAGCACAAAGACTCTAAAGCTTGGAAGCCTATTGGTTATTAGTCATCGGGTGCTTGCAGGAATCCAAGGAAATCAATGCCAGGCAATATTTTAGGTAATTGGGTAGCATAGTTCTTATGGCATAGAATCCAAAAAATTTTGGTTCTCATCAAATTTTCAATATATACTGGTTAAGTGATCCTGAGCATTTCACATTGGTTCTTTTTTTATTATTATTAAAGCTTTTTTATTTACAATACATATGCATGGGTAATTTTTCAACATTGACCCTTACAAAACTTTCTGTTCCAAATTTTTCCCTCTGTTCTCCCACCCCTTTCCCTAAATGGCAGCTAGTCCAATACACGTTAAATATGTTAAAATATATGATAAATCCACTATATGTATATAAATTTATACAGTTATCTTGCTGTGCAAGAAAAATTGGATCTATAAAGAAAGGAAAAAACCTGAGAAGGAAAACAAAATGCAAACAAATATCAACAGAAAGCACTAACATGCTATGTTGTGCTCCACACTCAGATCTCACAGGCCTCTCTGTGGGTGTATATGGTTTTCTTCATCACTGAACAATTGGAACTGGTTTGAATCATCTCATTGTTGAAGAGAGCCACGTCCATCAGAACTGATCATCATATAATCTTGTTTCACATTAGTTCTTAAGACAATTTTTAAGACCCTAAATTGTAGGGTAAGTTCCCACCTGTATGGAAAGAGGGAGTTTTCTCATCTGGGAATGGTGCTAGTTAGCTTTCTAATGTCAAATGTCCAATCCCTGTCCCTAAATAGAGGCACATAGGTAATTATAATCTGTAAGTATATAAAGGGGGTCACAGCTAGGTGTCCCAATGGATAAAGTATTGGATCTAGAGTTTAAAAGACCAGAATTCAAATCCAGCCTAAGATGGTAATAGCTAATATGATCCTGGGCAAGTCATTTAACTCTCTTGCCTTAGTTTCCTCATTTGTAAAATGAGAAAGGTAATGGAGAAGGAAATGGAAAATCACTTTAGTATTTCTGTCAAAAGAATCCCATGTGGAGTCATGTAGAATCAGACATGATTGAAAACAGCTGAACACAAGAAAGGCACAAAGTAATCTCTAAGATGTAAGGGCAGTGATAGGGCCAGGAGGATGAGGGGTTGAATTCCTGCCATCATCTTTGGCCATTCATGTGAATAACTGCCAAAACCTCTTCTTCCTTCTTTTCACTACCTTTAGTAGAAGATGTTATAAGCTTTGAATAGGCTTGGGATTTGTGTGTTCCATTTTTCAGTTTTCTCTAATGTGAAGACTAGAAAGCTCAGCAAAAATATGCTGATAACCTTAACTTTCCATCTGTATCTCCCCTGCCAATCAGTATTCCCATAGTTTGCAAGTATCATGAGAGAAGTGACAGGAAGCTCACTCATTCTGGAAACTTTGGAAGTCCTTTGGGTCAGGTTGCAGGCTAATTCAATATTTTATCTCCATCTGAGCTCAGAAAGGTTTGAATTGCTATCTCCGGATGGTCTACTTTTTAAACACTTAATTTATTTCTGGGGCTCTTTCTCAGCTCAGAATTTAGTCTACTATTCTGCCCCCTCCTTTGAGTATGAAAACCAGTTCTTGGGGAGGGATTATAGTCTTGTAAAGTTTTGTATCAAAGAGAGAAACTATGAGAATTTTCTTAAAAAAAAAAACTTTGAAAATGTCCTTTTGGAATAATTTTCCAAGAGTGGGAATAGTTACCAGTGATGGTTTTTTCAAGTTTCTTTCATTTAAAGGCTGCCTCATTTAGTTTGAAAAGTGCTAATTTGAAGCACTTAAGGATTTCTGGAGGCATTAGTTATCTCCTGAAAACTCCTTGGATGTTAAGGTATATTGTTCCCAAAGGAACAAAAAAAGTGCTGTAAGTGCTGAATACTATGAATGATGCTAGACTTTCTCCATGCAGTGACTAGTTTTGCTGAACTGTTTTTTTTTCTTGATTTTTTTTTCTTCTTTGTTATGTGGAGTGGTTCCCTGGATGCCTCAGAGGAAGGGATGTATTGGGAAAATTGGGTGATAGAAAACTAAAATCTATCAAAACAAATTTTTAAAATTGGTTTTTATAGTAGCATTATAGTTTTGGGGGCAGGGAGGTTTATCATGAAATAGGAAAGATAAATTTGGGTCAAATAAAACAAAGTGCTACTTTTCATAGTAACTTTTGGAAACCCTAGGATATTTTTATCCAGGCTGAAAGAAAAAAAATACTGGATCGGAAATGTTTTCTTTCTGAACTGAGAGCCTGGATAGAAAAGAACTAGGACAGTGTAATAGGGGCTATAATCCTAGGACCCTGAGTGTAGAGGGGGCTGATGTACCTATAGTCCTTTGGCAGTATAGAAAGAGCAGATTATCATTTAGAAAGAACCATTAAATTAAAGAGGAAGTTACCAGATGGTGGGCTGAGATGAGCATCCTCTTCCCTTGCTCTCATTCCCTGTTGTTTAAATTTAAAGTATCCTTCAAACCACTGGCATTAGTTGTGGCTTGTGTTATCAGCCTCACAAGCAAAAGTTCCTCAGTATAGTTCTGAGGCCAGATCTTCTCACAAAGAGAATATGGTTTGACAAAGGTCTTGACAAAATGGTTTTTAAAATTGCAATGCAAATATACAACTACCCAACTCATGAATGTTTTCTCCTTGAGATGAAGACCAGTTCTTCTCATAAACAGATTGTTTCATTAAAGTTTCTATTGAAGGAAGAAACTGTGAGTTTTTTTTTTTAAGTTGAAAACATAAATACAGACAGCCTTATGAACTCGACTTGTGACCAGCTTATCCATATTGATGGTCACTGCCCCCTTGCCTCTTTCTGCCTTTTGGACCCTCCTATTTCCTGAGCCATTTCTTGGGCTTGACCCAGTTTTCCTCTTGCCTTTGAAGTCCCCTCTCCATTTTCTCATTAGTAGACCATTCCATGTGGCTAGCCAGCGTTTAAGAGTTTCTTTCTGTTTCTAGTCTCCTTCCCAAGACTTGCAAAGGCTCAAAGTGCTTATTGTTCCAAGGACTCAAATATTATAGGAGGATTCTGCACTTGGGACTACCATTTAGAAATTGATTTTTATTGATTTTTTTTTTGTTTTTACATCTTCTAGATTTTCCTTTATATCTCTTTTTTTTGTTCCTCCTACTAGAGAATTATCCCTTATAAAAATTATTTTTTTAAAGAAAAATGAAGAGTGAAAGGAATATTCAGCAAAAACCAATCAATCCATCTAATTATTTTTTTAAAAAGCTAACATATATAGTGTTCCACCGCCATGGACCAACCCTTCTCCTCCCCTTTTATTGCCCCACAACACAGGCGCGCACAAGCACACACACACAAATGTACACATATACATCCCTTTGAAAGGACTTGTGAGAGGGGTCTTTTAAAATTTCTTCTTTGAGATAAAACCTCTTCTTTAAAAGTTGACAATATTCAACTTTAAGCATTTTATATTGGTGGCTCTTTCTATTTTCATTGTAGCCTTTCATGATTTTCCTAGATTTGCTTGCTTCATATAAGTCTTTTCATATTTCTCTGCCTTTTTGGTTCAAGTTGGATTTCTTGGTTGGTTCCATAGTTACTCTCCATATCCTCTATGTCCAAAATATGTCCTTTTCACAGAAACCTTGTAGGTGTTGCTGAAACTGAATACAAATATCTTCAAGCTGTCATCTTTAATTCTGAATGATTGCTACACTTGACGCCTCTCCTCATTTAAATAGGGAAAGGCAAATTGGCTTAAAAGCCTGTCATATTACACAATTCAAGAAGAACCTGTGAAGAAAATGTGCTCTGATATTCTTGGATGGAAGAAAAATATTGTGACAACCCTCTACAGATTATTTTTCTATATAACTTGGTAATCATGGAGAAGAGATTAGAAGAAATAATGAGGATTATGAAGGATTTTAGGGAAGACTATGGGATTTTAGAGAAAGAATTGTTCTAATTCTCTCAAAACTCCCTCTTCTGCTAACTCTTTTCAGAGTTTCAGAAGAAATTCTGTTTTAGATAAGGGAATAATTCTAATTTAGCTTTATAGAGATGAGCTGAACTCTGAAGGATATATAGAATTTCATTATGTGAAAAAGGGGAAGAGATAGAATTTAATTTAATTTTCTTTTTTTTAAATTAAAGCCTTTTATTTTCAAAACATATGCATAGATAATTTTTCAACATTAACCCTTGTAAAACCTTGTGTTCCAAATTTTCCCCCCTCCTCTCACCAATATGTTAAACATGTTAAAATATGTTAAATTGAATATATGCATACATATTTACACATTTATCTTCTGCACAAGAAAAATCAAATCAAAAAGGGAAAAATTAGAAAGAAAAGAAAATGTAAGCAAACAACAACAAAAAGAGTGAAAATACTGTATTGTGATCCACACTCAGTTCCCACAGTTCTCTCTCTGGGTGCAGCTGGCTCTCTTCATCACAGGATCATTGAATTTGGTCTCAATCAAGGAGATGGGATTTTAGATGGAGAGAAAGGTAAAGGAAAAAGAATGGGGAATATGATAAATATGTTTTGAAAGATGGAAAGTAAACCAATTTGATTTGAGCAGAGAGTTCATATAGAGAAACAATGGGAGATAAGCCTAGAAAAGCAGATGGAGTATGGATTGTAGAGTTCTCAAAGGCCTGCCTAAGGAATTGAAACACTGAGTTGTAGGCAAAGAAAATATGATGTTAAACCCAATTGGGAGAGAAATAAAATATCTCCTTATCCCAGTCTTCTATCATTGTTATCACTATTATCTTCCTTTGTTATTATCTCACACTGAGAAATTTTATTGGTCATAAAATCTCTCAACTTGAAGATCTTTTCCTTCTTAGGGAGTTGACTTTTCCCAAGAGAAGCTCCTGGCATATTGAACCTGGAGGAGAATCATAGAGGGAATATGATAGATATATTTATTTGAAAGAGGGATATGGGGAAGGGAGTTAGCCTTGTCTCAGTTGCTCCCAGAGGGCAAAAGTAGAGTGGGAGATAAAAATTCAAATGAAGTGGATTTTGATGTGAAGTAAAAAAGAAAAAAAAAACAAAACAGCAGCAATCTCTGAATTGTTAGAACTGTCCAAAATTAGACTGGCCTCACTCAGGAGGTAGTAGATTCCCTTTCACTGGATGTCTTCAAACATGATAATTATATAGAAAATTTTCTTTGGCAGGTATGGACCAGTTGGCTTCTGAGAACCCTTTCAGGTTAGATCCAATGATTCCAAGTTTTCTTGAGCAAATTGACAAATGTGTCATCAATAAAAAAGTGAATTAATGTCTGGAGTGTGAAAAATACATGAAACGATTTGGTTGCAAGAAAGAAAAAGGAAAATAATGAAGAATTTTAAAATCTAAATTTTTTATTGGCTTGTGTGTATTAAAACTTAAAATAACTTCTTGAAATTATGTGGAGATGATAGTGCATTTCCATGTCCCTAGTTAAAAATCTTTGTATCTTAAAACTGGTCCATTGCAGATTCCCAGAGTCCATCTTATATGCTATATTGCCAGTCATCTTCCTGAATATTGCTTTCAACATATTATCTTCCCTCTCCAAAACCTTCCCCACAAAACAAAAGCCAGACTTCTCAACCTACCATTTTAAGCTGGACCCTCCTTTGCTGCATTACCCACCCTCCCAAATTTCTACTTCCCACCCTGAGTCTACACCTCATGCAGTTCCCTCCACACCTTGTAAATACCAGGAATTTAAACCATCATAAATATTCAGAAAAAACACTCTCCTCAACCCTTTGTTCAGTGGATTGTTGAAAAATTCTGCCATATCATTTATTTATAGTTCTCTCTCAAAATATTTCCTTTTATAAAATATGCAAGAGTGGACAGTACATGTTAGAATAATTTTCCTTACATTATGAGATGTGGTACTAACATTTGTTAGTAGTACAGCCTACATCATTTACCACATGATTCAACTCTGGAGTATTGTATGGTCAGTTTATCTACCCGGAGAAAAAAATGATTAATTCAAGAAATACAGAAGTCTTTTTTTAATCTCCAAAATGTCAGAAGAAATTAATAGGTCTAATCTAACCATCCTCAGAATAATGTTTTATGTCATCTAAATCTTAGCAGTTCTGGACTGTCAAAAACACCACAGCATTACAATGACAAACAGTGAGAGGTACAGGATATATCTCATCTAATTATTGACCAGGGTAGTATAATTGATCTCTAGCCAGATTATTATTCATTTACTTTCCCTCCCCATGAAAGGGATGATCCTAATGGGCAGCTAGTCAAATGGAAAGAATGATTTTCCTATATGTACTTTGTATGTGTATGTGTGGGTGATATTTTGTATTCATTCAATTTTAGGATGATAGTATCTCTAACTTTTACCAAGGATATACTTGTCACGAAGGACAATACCAACCATCTTAAAAACTCTCATTTGGGAGGAGATTTTCAGTGTAGTAGATTTGTCTGTTGTTTTAGGCTTGTGTTATATGTGTATCTTTTTAGGAAGTTTAACATTCAAATACATAACTTAGTTACAGGAATATGACCAAATACCACCTTCCTCCTTATGGAAATGAGGTTTTTGTGCTTTTAAAAGAAAGGTCTTGATTTCAATTTTCTACTTGTTTAATCCTTCTAGAGAGCCTTAAACATTATTATTTTCTTAATCTCCAAAGATCATTTATCTCTGTTGCCTCACTTGATTGTATAACATTTTATTTTCTGATGCATTTATTGTGTTCTAATTTGAATTATATTCATCTATTTATAACATCATGGTTTACAAATCTTTCTGTCATCATCAAATTGGAGTTGTAGGAGCAGCTAATCACTTTCCCCTTATAGATGTTTCTAAAGGCAGTTTAGGGTAATTTGAATAATCCTATTCAGTTGTCCAAGGGTCAGTAGGGAAGGTAAAGGAATAGTTTATAAAAAGCATGTGATCTTCCCTTCTTAGGTCATAGATCTCTTAAATCTATAGGAGATATTGACACAAGAAGGAGACATACTAGTTAAGTGATGGTCACTGGGTTTATATAAAGTTGGAAATAAGAGACTCACTTATAAGATACAAGGAAAAACAGTCTCTATAATCCTCAAGGGGCCTTTTGTGCATGAGTCCTGAAACTACAGAGGTTTAAGAATAGTGGAAGGAGGTAGCCTAAACACAAAAATAATTAAATTTAAAGATATTAACTACTGTGATAAAGACTTGCTATTTGACAAACATTAAGAAAACCTGAAAGAAATCTCACAAAAAAAATTGGTTTAGGTGGACACTTTATGTAACATATCAATTCCAAATAAATACATGACCTAAATTGCAGAAGTGATATCATGAAATATTAGAAGGCAAGAGAAAGCAATATTTTTTTTACATTATGGCTTGGGAGAATTCTTGCCTAAACAAAGATAGCAATGAGCTTAAAAGAAAACCAATCAGTTTTGATTACACAAAATCAAAAAGTTTCTATGTAAGCAAATTGAATGGTTCAGAAGCAAAATAACTTGGAAAAAATCTTTACAGCAAATTTCTTTGAAAAATTAATATTCAATAGACATAAGGAATTGATACAAATATATAAGAATTTTGACTATTCCTGAATAAATATATGGTCAGAAATTATTAAGTGTAAGTTTTCATGTGAAGAGATGCAACCTGGGCAGCTAGGTAGTGCAGTGGATGGAGTACCAGCCTTGAAGTCAGGAGGACCTGAGTTCAAATATGGCCTCAGACACTTAACACTTCCTAGTTGTGTGACCCTGGGCAAGTCACTTAACCCCAATTACCTCAGGAAAAAAAATGCAACCTATCAATAGCTGTATAAAAATGCTCCAAGGTGCAAATTATAATCAGTAGATGGATAAACATTCAGTAAGTGCATGTCATGTGCCAGGCATTGTGCTAAATGCTAGCAATACAAAAAGAGGCAAAACAGTCTCTGCTTTCAAAGAGCTCACAATCTAATGAAAGAACATGCAAAGCAAGCAAGCTATCTATAAGAGATCAAGGAAATAATTAACAGGGGTTAAGACGGATTGGGGAAGATTTCTAATAAAAAATGGGATTTTAGTTGAGACTTGGGGGAAGCAAAAGAAATCAGTAGATGTAATGGAGGAGATTGAGTATTCCAGGCATAGGAAATGGACAGAGGGAATAGAAATTCAAATGAAAAACAACTCTGAAGTTGCCAACCTACTTGGCAAATAAGACAGAACAGTACAATAACAATTCTTGGAAGGGATGTTTGAAGATAGGTATAATACTGTATTGTTGATAGGGTTGAGAACTGGTTTGGTGATTATGGAAAACAATTTGGAGCTATACCCAGAAAGTCACTAAATTGTGCATACCCTTTGATCCAGACATACTACTCTTAGGTGAGTACCCAGAGGAGATTAAAGATAGAGGGAAAGGACTTAGATGGACAAGAAATTTTAGAGTAGCAATTTTTATTGTATTAAAGAATGGAAGTGGGGCAGCTAAATGGTCCAGTGGATAGAGCACCAGCTATGGAGTCAGAAATTCAACTCTGGCCTCAGACACATAATACTTCCTAGCTATGTGATCCTGGGCAAGTCACTTAACCCCAATTGCCTCAGCAAAAATAAAATCTAGCATTTATCAAATAATTTTTAAGTTCTCAAAATGCTTTGAAAATATTATCTCATTTGATCTTCACAACAACCCTGAGAGGTAGGTACTATAATTATCCCCATTTTACAGGTGAGGAAACTGAGGCAGGCAAAGCTTAAGTGACTAATAAGGGTTCGAGGTTAGATTTGAATTTCTGTCTTTTTCACTTCAGGTCTAAGGCTCTATTCAGTCACCCAATGATATATAGGCAATGAACTAGAGAAGTGAAAAATCTCCTGAAGCATATCCAGGTTCTTTGTGTCACAGAAGTTCCATGTCTGTATCTCTGTGTTCTAGGCTGAAATCTGCCTAAGAACAATGACAGGGTCTAATTATCTCTGAAATCCCCAAACACCAAGCACCTATTCTAATGTACTGCTTATTGTAAGCCTGTGAGTTCTCAGGAAATGTTTGTTAAATGAATGGATGAAGTGTACTAGCACTAGGTGAAAAACACATATTCTCCTTGTTCTTGAACAGCTCACAGTACTAAAGTGGACCAATCAAGCCAATACATATGTACTAATCACCTACTAAACCCTATTCATAGTGCTAAGCTCTGAGGTACTGGCAAAGTGCTGGACAAATATGAAGATGATGAATAAAAAATTAAGTCCAATTAACCCAAGTTTACATAATCATTATCATCTTTGAGTGTGGTTCAGTGTGATCTTGTATATCACTTCTGGCTTATGGGAGTTCTCTGTGTGAGAAGCCTATAGGTCTTAAGAAGTGTCTGGAGCTATTTCTTTGGGTGTTATTAAGTTAATATTCAAAGGCATTAGGGATGGTTTTCCTGGCTCTTTAAAAGAACTTTTGAAGAGGGATGATTTTTTTCCCCCTCCGAGTTTAAGCCATGTGAAGGATTCTTCTGAGGCAAATACTAACCAGCTGCTCTTCTTCCAACAAAGAAAAAAGTGAGAGGAAATATCTTTCAATTGAAGGACTATTAAATGACCAATGGAAGGATGTAGGCAGGTTTTTTAGAATGGCAGAGACTTGGATGATGTAGAGATGACTGGAGGCAGAGGCTACATCAGTTGACCTTCTGAGAATATAACTACTCTTAAGATTTTAGGATGATTCATTCAATATCCAGTGAATATTTGCTGCTGCTTTGTGCCCAGTCAAAAGCTAGCCATGTTAGGTAGTTAGAGAGCCATTACCAATGTCAGACCTGTGGTTCAAGTCCTGAAGCTGAAACATACTGGCTGTGTGATCCAGAGCAAGTTACCTCTTATTCTCCCTGAAACTCTCTGATACTATAAGTAGCAGAGCAAGTGCCAGACAACATTGGTAGAAAGGTGACTATTTTGCAGTTATCTGCAAAAATAAGTCATAAATCCAATATCCTTAAAATATGTAAAATACTGTGCTAGGGACCACCATGTATTTTGGTACATGGAGCCTTTAAAGATGTGCTGGTAAATGTTTAACAATTAGCTTTCAAAAAACCAAGTACATATGACACACAAGTTTAATCTGCGTTATTGCCATTTTCTCCATCACTTTCTTAAGTCTAGAAATCAACAAAACAATATCATTAAGCTCTAGTGTGTAGTCTGCTAATGTCTATATGATGTAAATTCTCACACTGAAAGTTTAAAAGTTTAAAAATGAGTTCTCACAGTTTAAACTGGCTCCAGCATACCCTGTGATAATTTCAGTTTCCCCACAGACGGAGGATCTTGGATCTTTTCAGCTCTGGAGTTCTGAGCTACAATGAGTTAAGCTGATCAGGCATCTACACTAAGTGACCTGGTTGGGTGGGAAGGGAGGCACCATTTTGCCTAAGGGGCACCCAAATTAGAAATGAATCAAGTCAAAACTGGTCAATAATGGAATCTGCCATTCCCTGCACATCCATCCTGGGTGAGATAAGGAGATCCAGTCTGAATAAAAGGGATACTGTCCTAGAAACTGGGTATAATTAAAGGCAAATTCTATATTGCTTTATCCTCAAATATTTCTTTGCCATTTGAATTTGTTCTTTATGGGCTTATATGTATATTGAGATTGCAGTCTTAATTACAGTCACTTAAACTCTATACTCCTTGAGGATAGAGTATCTTTTGACTTTTCTTTCTATCTTTAGCACTTAGCACAGTGCCCAGCATACAGGTGTTTAATAAATGTTCTTTTATTAATTGATCCATTCATTTGACAAGCACTTATTAAACTGATTATTTGCCAAGTTCTCCAACTATAAAAATTGAAATCATTTCTGATATCAAGGAGTTTAACTTCATTTGTCAGTTGTAGAATTCCTATCAATCATTCCATTGATCCAATGTAGATTTTCATGATATTTTCTCTTTTTAAAAAATAGATTTTAAGCCATACTAGTTCTCAAAATGTATTATCAAGTGGTAATTACCAAAACAATCTGGTATTGGCTAAGAAATGGTGATGGATCAGTGGAATAGGTAAATTAAAATTATATTACAATAAATAACTATAGTAATCTATGATAAACCCAAAGATCCCAAGCTTTAGAAACAAAAATATATTTGACAAAAAGTGCTGGGAAAACTGGAAAACAGTATGGTAGAAACTAGGTATAGATCATCATTTTACACCATATACCAAGAAGAGGTCAAAATATAAATGTGTAAATGAATTACACAATAAGGGTGATAACCATGAGCAAATTAAGAGAGTATGGGATAATTTATTGGATTTATGAATAAGGGAATAATTTAGGACCAAAGAAAATATAAAGAGCATTTCCAAAATATAAAATAGATGATTTTTATTTTGTAAAATTTTTAAAGTGTTTGCACAAGCAAAACCAATACAACCAAAATTATAAGAAAAGTAGAAAAATGTGTGGAGAGGGAGAATTTTGTAACAAGTATTTTTGATAAAGACCGCATTTCTCGAATATATAGAAAATAGAGTCAAATTTGTGAAAATAGAACTGATAAATGGTCAAAGATATCAACAGCTAGTTTTTCTACAAAGAAATCAATGCTATCTATAGTTATATGAAAAAGTACTCTAAAATCATTGTTGATTAGAGAAGTGCAAATTAACAGAACTTTGCTGTACCACCTCACACCTGTGATAAAATATGACAAAAAAAAGAATTTTGGATGTTGATAGAGTTGTGGGAAAACTGGGGCACTAATGCATTATTGGTAGAGTTGTGAACTGATTCAACCATTCAGGAGAGCAATTTGGAACTATGCCTAAAGGGCTATAAAATTGTGAATGTCCTTTGATTCAGCAATAACACTGCTAGTTCTATATCCCAAAGATACACAAAAAGAGAAAAAAGATCTATTTGTATAAAACTATTTTATTTGTATTTATTGTATATATTTATTTATAAATATTGATTTTTTTTGCAATGGCTAGGAATTGTAAACTAAATGGATGCCCATCATTTGGGAATGGTTAAATAAGCTATGGTATATGTTTGTAATGGATTATTATTGTGCTATAAGAAATGACAGGTAGGCTGATTTTAGAAAAACCTGCAAAGACTCACATGAATTGTTGCATAGTGAAGTGAAAAGAACAAGAAGAATGTTGTACATAATAGTAGAAACATTGTTTGATGAAGGATTTTGAATGACTTAGCTATTCTCAGCAATACAATGATCCAAGACAATCCTAAAAGACTAATGATGAAGCATACTGTCTGCCTACAGAGAAAAATCTGATATTGACTGAATTAAGACTGGACCATGCTATTTTTCCAGTTTCTTTCATTTTTTCTTTTATTTGAGTCTTCTTTACAAAATGATTAACATGGAAATGTTTTGCATAATTGTATATGTATAATCTAAGTCTACTTGCTTACCATTTCAGAGAATGGGGAGAGGAAGAAGGAAAAGAGAGAGAGAATTTGGAACTCAAAAATTTAAATAAAAATGTTTTTAAAATTTAAAATTGATTTTGATTTTTGATTTTTTAGATTTTCTTCTGTATTACTTTCCCTCTTCCTTTCAGAAAGCTATCCCTTTTAAAAAAAGGAATTTTAAAAAAAAGAAAAAGAAAGATTAAAAAAAGAGGGAAAATCATTAAAATCAACCAATATGTAAAAGAAATCTAATGTTACATGAATGTTCCATTCTTGTGGACTTCGCTCCCACCCTCAGTTCCCACTCATCACACTTGACTCTACAAAAAGTCAGGGAGAAATGTTCTCATATCTTCTTAGGGGTCAAGCTTGTTTTTTAAAATTTCACAACACTTTTTTTTCTATTTTGGTTGTTATCTTTCTATTTACAATATTTCAGTTGTTGTATAGGTTGTTTTCCTGATCTTGCTTATTTCACCTTTCATCAGTTCAAATAAATATTCTCACACTTCTCATTTATCATGCTCATCATTACTTATGACCCAGTAACTTTCCATTCCATTTATGTATCAGAACTTGTTTATCCATTCCCTACTTGTTGGAAATCTACTTTGTTCCCACTTCTTTGCTACCATAAGAAAGAAGTCACTTTTTTTTTAAGATTTGTCTAACAATTGCATTTGTTTTTTTTCACTGCTATTTGTAGAATTCTCTGGGCTTTTTAGTATATCAGCTCTTGGTGCTTTTGTTATGGAGCTTTTGTTATTCAGTTTCTGTGGCATCTGTGATCTTAGAGAAGAAAGCTTTCACCCTAGTGGCAGTGCTTCCAGATCTTCTGCCACGTGAGAAAACTATCTTCCTATCGTCAATATCTGACCTTTTGCTATCTTTATAAAGGTGGCAACAAACTCTTACACGCTCCAGCAAGAATGGCTGCATTTTTCAATCCTTACAGAGTTTCCAAAGGCTGCTACTGACTCTGAAGATTTTTTCCTGGTGTAGATTTCAACTGTCATTCAGAATCCCCTGGCATCTTGCTCTTTGATTGTTTTCTTAATTTTTGTATCTTTGCCCTATTTAATTCAGATCAACTTTGACTGCTTTTGGTGGCAAGCTGACTCATGTGTCAGTCCATGTATATCTGTTCCCTTTACTTAATTACTAGTAAAGGACTTTATTAATTTGTCTAATTTCTTTCACATAATAATAATTACCCAGTAAATTCTGTCTTCTATTATCTAATCTTGTTTAATTTCATTTGTGTGCATTTGGGGGTTTGTTCTGAGGTACTAGGTTCCTATCTTTCCTTTTCATTTTAACCTTTTCCATTGCTTTTAAAAGGGTTATTTAATGATTATTAATTAATAATTTTTTAAACTTTCCACAACAGTTTTTGGATATGATACCTCCTACCTCAAACCCAATGAATTTTCCTTTGTAATATAGAAAAAGTATAACTAGCCGGCATAGTGATCCTGTCTGATATAGCATGCAACATCTTACACCTGTGATTTTCCCACTTCTCCAAGCAAACTCTGCTCTTGCTTCTTGAGATAACTTTGACAATGTGTACCTTATGAGTTCTTAATTACCACGGTCTTTTGAGGTCCCTGGAGGAGCTCAGCTTCTCTGTCTATTTTAACAAGTTCAGGTGATTTAGCTTCCTTCTGATTCCTATTCTGATTCTGAGCATCTAATGGAAATCTACAGATATCATTAAAGGCCAAACCTTTACAAAATACTAAAGCACATGCATTTTCATTAATTTTTGCCTTCCCCACATCAAAATACCATAGAACTTAGAACTCTATTACATTGTTGTTATTTTTTCATTCCAGTTCTGTCGGACTCTTCATGATTCCATTTAAATTTTCTTGGCAAAAATGCTGGAGTGATTTTCCATTTCCTTCTCAAGCTGATTTTATAGATAAGGAAACTGAGGCAAAAGAGTTAAATGATTTGCCCAGGGTCACACGTCTAGTAGTTTCTGAGGCTGGATTGGAACTCAGGAAGAGGAGTGCTCCTGACTCCAGGCTTGGCACTCTATTCATTATGCTACCTAGATACCCTATCATAACATAGTTCATAAGATTTAAAATGATGAAATTTTAGAGAACAAATGAGATAGTTATATAAAACTTATGTGTCTGCACATAGTATATCCTATAGAAATGCTTTTATTCTTTCCTTTCCTCACTTTAATTTGCTTTGTTCTGGACATTTCCACACCCCTAGAATATATTCCTTTTGTACTTTTGTTTCATAATCTTCTTCTCTTCCCTTAAAATACAGCACAAGTGCCATCTTTTGTATGAAATGCCCTTCCTCCAAAGCTACCTTATATTTAGCCATTTATTAATCTTATATTCATGCTGTATATAAATGATATAAATGTGTATATATGTATGTATACATATGTATATGTATATATGTAGATGTGTATGTATAATATACACACTAAATATATACACACATACACATACACATATACATACACACATACATACACACAATACACACATACACATATACATGCACACACACATATACATACAGTTGTTTCCTCTATTGGAATATAAACTCCTTGCAAGTAGGAATTATTTAATTCTTTGTACATTTATTCCCAATGACTAGAATAGTACCTGCCATATGTTGTTGGTGTTCTGTCATTCAGTCATGTCTCAACTGGGCTTTCACAGCAGCAAGACAATTCTTTTATTTTGCCCAGATTGACTTTCTTCTCCCCATCCCCAAAAGCTATTGTTACTCTTCCCTTCTCTCCTCAAGCCTTCAACAGAACTTATTTCTTCTCTTTAGCTTCACAAATGAGGAGCTCATATTGTAGTTATTGAATAAAATTGGGAACAAGTCATTTAAGATCGCTAACTTCAATGATGGTTACGTTCAGGCAGAAATGTAGCTGACTTCTTCTGACATTCCCTTTCAAACAACTTTAAAATAACTCCTCAAATCAAATTTTTGAGTGGCAGAATCAAGAAAAGGTCTGGAAGATATTTTTACAGCCTAAAACAATTTAGGAGGTTAGCCCTTCCTGAGTAGAAGTCTGAATATATATCAGATTAATATACCTCATCCTAGATAACCTTGTGCCTAGCACCTTGGAAGCCCCCAAAACTTGCAGACCCCCAGAACCAGCTCTGAAAACAATAGAATACAAAAGCCTGAAGCGTAGAAATGAGCTTTGCTTCCAGGTGAACAGAGCCCAGTTTTAAGAAAAAGCTCAAAGTCAAGAAATAGGATGGAAAAATAAGCAAACAACAAAAATAGAACTTGGGATCATAAAAAGCTGCTATTGTGGCAGGGAAGAATGAAACATAAACTTAGAAGAAGATAACAATGTATAAACAGCAACAACCAAAAACTTAAGGGAAAAAAAAGCTAATTGGACCTTAAAAAGAATTCCTTAGAGTACTAAGGAAAGAGATAAGAATGATGGAGGAAAAATTGAGGAAAGGAATGAGAGTGATGCAAGAAAATTATGATAGGAGAATTAGTAACTTGGCAAAAGAAAGACAAAAATAGTGGGAAAAAATCTTCTTAAAAATGGAAAAAATTACAAAAACTCACTAAGAAAATCATTATTCCTTAAAAATGAGAATTGAGTGAGTGGAAGCTCATTATTGTAAGAAATGTAAAAAAACCCAATTAAATAAAGTTGAAAGAAAAAAAAATATTGAAGAAAATGTGAAATATCTCATTGGAAAAATAACTGAACTGGAAAGTAGATTGTAGAGAGAAATCAAGAATTATTGTATTAACTGAAAGCCATGATCAAAAAAAAAGCAGCCTTGATAGCAGATTTCAAAAAATGAAGTAAAACTACTGCTCTCATAGATCCAGAGGGTAAAAAAAAAATCAAAAGATACTACCAGTTATCTCCTGAAAGAGATCTCAGTAGATAAATGGACATGAATAGGCAATTTTCAGGTGAAGAAATTAACTCTTGGTAGTCATATGAAAAAAAACCGCTCTAGATTATTATTAATTAGAGAAATGCAAATCAAAACAATTTGGGAGCACCATCTTGCACCTATCAGAAATGCTACATGCTAGAAGGGATGGGGGAAAATAGGTACACTCATGCACTCTTAGTGGAATTGCAAACTATGGAATAATTTGCAACTATGCTCACAGATCTATAAAACTGTGCAAACCCTCTAACCGTAATACATCTACTACATCTATACTCTGAGATCAAAGAAAAAGTACAAGGACCTTTACAAAAATATTTAACAGCTCTTTTTATGGTGGCAAAGAATTGGGTATTTAGGGGATGCTTATCAATTGGGAAATGATCGACCAAGTTGTGACACACAATTGCAATGGAGTAGTATTGTGCAGTAAGAATGATATGGGGGTGATTTTAGAAAAAAATATGGCAAGATCTATATGAACTAATGTAGGGAAGTGGGAAGAATCATATATGACACTATCCTTTGAATGGGTCATAGATAAGAATGGGTAAGACAGGAACAAATAATTGGACTGACAGAACCAAAGCTTTTCAGTTTTTGAATGAGCTGTAGAATCTGAGCCTCCAAAAATTCCAACAGAATGTTAAATTCTGGCAATTAAATCTAGCTTCACAATGCTTCTGTTTACATTGTTACAGGATGAGGACAAACACAGATCATAGGACACTTGACTTTGTGAATGTCCCTTTTTAAATGCTGTCAATTTTATTATCTGCCTTCTGACTTATTAAAATTGGCTTTATTAGCTATTTGGACATTTTTATAATGTTCTTCCAGTCTTTAAGGGGCCAATCCTTCATTCTATGATTCTATTTTGTTTTATTCTCTGTTAGCTACTTAACCACCGGTAATGCTGGGTTAATATCAGAACAGTGTAAATTTTAGCCCCAGGAATTCAGAAGCAGCTTGGATTTTATAGGCCTGAAGGTTTAGTAATGACCAGTTCCAACTGTAAGAGTCCTTATTATGTTTATCTTTCTCTTCTAAACATGTCCCCAGTGGCAGATGTTATCATCCCTAGACTTGATGAGGCCCCAGAAAAAAATATACAGGCTTTGGAGGAGTGATTTACGGGAAACCATTAAAGGGTCCAAATGTCTAAGCCTGTCTAAATGATGACTTAGTGGGAAGAAGCTGGGGATGTCATAACTTCAGGAAGGTATATGATGGATAAGGACCTGGAAAAGAAAAATTGCTTGATACAAGTGGAAAGAAATAGGGAAGAATGTGCTGAGAGACACAGTATTTCAGGCAGAGCCATGAAAGCAATTTTGAATTTTGCAACTTGCTCAATTGTACCTATTTTTTCACACGAATATCCTATGGCTCTAATTGTATCTGAAGGAACTTATTAATAGCAGGGAAAGGTCCACATGTATAAGATTCTTAGCATTATTTGTGATGACTAGAAATATAGAAAGCAAAGATATATCAGAGACTGAGGGATAGTTGGAGAAATTATGATATAGAAATGTAATGGGATATTACTGTGGTGGAAGGTATGATACATGTGAAGAATTCAGAAAAATGAGGGAAAACTCGTATGAAACAATACAGAGTGAAGAAAGCATGGTCCAAGGATTGAGATACAAAATGATTACAGCATTGCAAATAATGGAGAGGCAACTAAACAGCTTAATTCTAGTGATCAGCTTTAGTAGCATTCTGCCAAAGGTAAAGGACCCCATCCTCCTTTGATTGACAATACTACAACCCTTCATCCTATTCTGGGTAATGCATTTTGTTTGATTGTCTTTTAGAAAGCTAAAACAAAGTATATTGGTGAATTGAAAAATAAGCATAATTTGAGAGAGAGAAGGAAGTGGCAAGGAGGGAGGGTGGGTAATGGAAATATTTGCATAAAAACTTCATATCAATGGTTTGTTTCTTAGATTTTATTCTTGGATGAGGAAGCTTTTCAGCTCCATTGTATAAAATATATACTAACTACATCCTATCAAAAACTAGAATGGTGTAGTTGGAAAGGTACCCAATGAACAGTAACCATCTGTCCCTAAGTATGTCTCCTCTTGTCTTGTCGTGGTGCCTTCTTTTGAGATGTTTAGCTTTAAAATCAAGACTCTAAACCTTGTCTCTAGATGTGCCTCCAATAAAATGTGCCCAAGATCACAGAAACTTAGAGTCAGAAGGGAAACCATCTTCAAATCCATCCCTCTCATTTTAATAGGAAAGGAAACCCGAGTCCAGAAAAAAGGGGATGACTTGATTTAAGCCCATGAAGGTAATTAAGGGCAAAGCCCAAACTAGAACCCATATTTTCTTTATTTTTTCCTTTTCTCTTTTGTGTTATCTTCTTAATTTTTATTTTTTAATAATAGTTTTTTTATTTTCAAAATACAGGCAAAGGTAGTTTTTAATATCCACTCTTGAAAAACCTTGTGTTTAACCTTCCTTCTCCCCTTCCCTAGACAGCAAGCAATCCAATATATATTAAACATGTACAATTCTTCTTTACGTAATTCCACATTTATCATGGTACACAAGAAAAATCAGATCAAAAAGGAAAGAAAAAATGAGAAAGAAACAAAGAAAGGAAACAATAACAAAAAAGTGAAAACGCTGCTGTGATCCACATTCAGTTCCCACAGTTCTTTCTGGATTAATATGGCTTTCTCCATCACAAGTCTATTGGAATTGGACTGAGTCATCTCATTGTTGAAAAGAGCCACATCCCTCACAGTGGATCATCACATAATCTTGTTGTTGATGTGTACAGAGCTCTCTTGTAGAATCCATATTTTCTTTCTTTCTTTTTTTTTTAGAATCAATATTTTCTTGACTCCTATTTCTCACCCCCCTCTACTATACATGCTACTAGGGAAATTTTATCAGCTTTGTAGGATTGGCCAGTTTTCTTAATTTCTCTGCAATTATCTTATTTATAAAGCAGGGACAATAACATCTGTATTGCTAGTAAATGTCTGAAGCTGGATTTGAACTCAGGCCTTGAATAGTTAGATTGTAGCACTGGATTTAGGAAGACCTGAGTTCACATTTACTGTCTGTGTGACCTTGGCCAAGTCAGCCACTACTTGCCTCAATTTCCTTATCTGTAAAATAGGAATAGGAATAGCAACTCAGTCCCAAAGTTATTGTGAATATATAAAGATATGATACTTGTAAATCACCTTGTAAACCTTTCATTGCTGTATAATGCTATTGTTGTTGCTGTAATGCCATCACCATTCATCCCTGGTGGCAGGCAAACAATTTGCTGCCTGGGCTCTGCAGATGAACATGATAAAGTTTACTCAAAATGAATAATAAACTCAATTGCAGTTCTTTTTAATAGCATTTTGTAATTGCCAAAAAGCTTCTTTTTCAACCATGCTCTCATATGAGAGACACATTATTAAAGTAGTGTAAGTTTGAAGATGGCATCCTTCTAAGTTTGAAAAGAAATAAAAACAGAGCTTACAAGTGTTCTTCTGTGGCAGGGGGCCATGCCTGGCATTAGTAAGTGAAAGATTAGGATTAGAGTCCCAAATCCCTTGAGGCTTGTACATGGATGGCTTCATGTAACCAGGAATTGGCAATTGAAGGGTAAGACTGTATTCGACCAAAAAGGATGACCTTCTATCTTGTCATTCTTTCATCAGTAGTTGCAGTGGGATCAAAAAAACCTCAGCTCCATCACTTGGGCTCCGTTAGCCTGAAAAATATGGTTTAACTGAAAAAGAACATAGAATAACAAAAAATTTTAAACTTTTTCCCCCAAAGGAAGCAATATTAATAAACAGTTCACTTTCAATCAGGGTTTCTCTGATTCCAAAGGGCTCTCCTCACAATAACCTGTGAGATAGACAGTGCCAGAATTATCATCTCCATTTTAGTTTTTTTCAAATTGTTTTATTTTTAATTTATGGATTAAGCAAGGATTTCCATAACATAATATACTAAAAAGAGATGATTGCATATGAAAATGCAAATCCACTACATACAACTTCCTATTTCTTTTAAATATATACCAAAATTGTTGTGAAAAATTTTTTTTCTTTCCTCCTTCCTGTCCTAGAAATTGCCACCATAACACATGTATGTATGCATATACATGTATATGTATATCTATCTGTGTATAATACATGCATATAGATACATAGTATACATAACAAAATAAATAATGAAATGTAACTATATATGTAAAAATGATTATAAACATATTTATATTTATCAATTCTTTGATTGCAGATGCTGTCTTCATTCATATGTCCTTTATAGTCAATTGGGTATTTATAATGATCAAAATAACTTAATCACTCAAAATCATTCTTTGCATTTTTTTTCCATTTCACAGATTTTGTTTTTCAATGAACTGGTTTCTTTTTCATATCTATTTTATAAGGATTTACATGCTTTTTTCATTTCATCAAATCTATTTTTAAGGAGTTTTCTTCAGATAATTTCCATTTTTCTTTTCCCATACCCTCTTGGAAAGATCTCATTTTCCCCCCATTTTTCTTGTAACTCTTTTAAAATTCTTTTTGCATTCTTCCAAGAGAGCCTTGTGAAATGGGGACCAACTCATATCACCCTTTAGGGTTTCATTTGGAGCTGATTTGCCTTTAGGATCCTCAGGATTTGAGGTCAGTTCTTCTCTTTTCTCCATAAAAAAAATGTCTATGGTCAGAGATTTTTTGCTTCTTTGCTCATTTTTTTCCCCAAAAGGTTGAGGTCTGCTCTTAAGACAAAGGGACAACAATCACTTTAGTTTGCCCTCAGGCTGGTGCTGCTGGCTGACTTCTGGAGTTTTTTTTTCCCCTGGAATTCTGGGCTTCTGAGGCTCATAATCTGCCTTTTGTATTTGCTTTGGGTGTCTTACAGCAAATCTGCTGAACCACCAGCTTGCAATCAGGACAAAGTAGCCTAAGACAGTAGATTCCCCTATGCACGAACACTGCAACTCCTTGGTTCCCCACCCCAGCTTTTTGCCCTGGGCTTCCTGCACTATTGTCTGGGCTTGGCAACCTCTCCCCCTACCTGATTGAAACAGATATTTTCTGAAGTTCTTCCAAAGTATCTTCTTCTGGAAATTTGTTTTACTCCAAATATTTGTGAATTCTGTCACTCCAAAACCAGTTCAGAGGCTTAATCTGCTGTTAATTTGAGAGAAGCTCGAAAGAGGTCAGGTAGGGACGTGTCTACTCTCCTCCATCTTGGCTCCACCTATTCAAAATCATTCTTAAAACAATATTGTGATCATTATATACAATGTTCTCTTGGTTCTGCTAATTTCAGCCTTTAGTTTTTCATGGAAGCCTTTCCGTGTCTAAGATCATTAAACATAAGTTCATTTCTTATAACACAATAGTGTTCACTATTTTATATTACAATCATATACCACAACTTGTTTAACCATTCCCCAATTGATAGGTATCCCCACAGTTTCCAGTTCTTTGTCACCACAAAGAGAGCTACTGTAAAGATTTTTAGAACATACAAGTTTGTTTGCTTTTTCCCTAATCATCTTTGGGAATAGACCCTACCAGTGATATTCCTAGGTCAAAAGGTATAGGTAGTTTAAGGAACTTCAGTAACTCTTTGGACATGATTCCAGATTGCTCTCCAAAATGATAAATGAAGCTCTGAGGCTTGCTTCAAAAGATAAGACTTTTGGAGGGCTTGAACTTCTGTCTTTTGGTTTCTCCCTACTTATCACCTCATCCCTTTCCATGGTTACACCCTACCCCAGTACAAAAAACATAGCATTCAATGAATATTTGTTGAATTGAATTAAACTAACCCAAATGAGAGGATCCCTAAATGCCCACTTAGAACAAACACAAGGGAATCGTTCAGAGAATAATCAGTATAAGCATTTAAAACTTCCTCAGAAGGGCTCTGTTAGCCAGAAAGATGTCTGCGAGTTCCTTTAGAAAGATCATTGAAAAACAGGAGTTTATTTTTTAAGCATTTTTTTATTCTTAATATTTATGGCAAATAAAATGTGCATTTCCAAACACAGAGAGTAGATTACTATAAGTATCTATTATATACCGCTTATAAAGCAAGAGTTTCTAACAGTAAGGTCTCCTGACTTGCTCTTAGTCATTCATCCTAGATCAAAGGATCTTGGGGTCATACATTTAAGGCTTGAAGGAAAGGTCATATATGCCTATCTAAAACTCTTGAGTTTTAGAATGGTTAAATGACTTGCCCAGGGTCACACAGCCAGTGTCAAGTAATTAACTTATCCATTACTGATAGTATGAGATGGATGGCATCATGCTTCTACTTTGCTGTCAACTTTTTTTGAAGAGGATGCATTACTTGAGTAGGTAGTGTCCATGTTTGATATATTAAGGACAGATGACAGTAATTAATAAAATTAATTAATTAGCTAAAATAACATAAATTATAAAAATAAATGAAATAAAAAATAACTGATGACTACAGAGCAATGTGGAACCATAAAGTAAGGAGCTGGTTTATGGGATCCATCTGTCTACACTGGCATTTGAAGGCTTTCACAAGCTGTCCCTAACTTATCTTTCTAGAATTATCCATTATTTCCCTTCCTACATTCTCTTATCCAATCATCCTAGTATTCTTTCTCTTCCTTAGAGACAACATCTTATCCACCATCTGCAGCTGACCTCCACACCTGGAACATGCTCACTCCTTACCTCCATGTTGACTCCCTAACTTCCTTCAAAGCATCACTTCCTACTTGAGGTTTTCCTCACTTCCCCTGCACTTGCTGCCTCTCTTGAAATGACTGAATTTGTTTTACATTCATCTTGTACTTATAAGTATATTTATTGTTATCATTAGTACAGTCTAAGCTCCTTGAGACTAGAGACTAATTTGTGTCTTTGTGCCCAGAGCGTTTGGCACATAGTAGATGCTTAACAAATGTTTATTGTTTGATTAATTGCTGGCTTGTAACTACCCCATGGCCATGCTATTTGTACTATGCCTTTTGAGACTGCAGGGTCCTATAAAATCTAGATGGCACATGATCTTCCAGTGGACATGTCGTCTTGGATGTATCAGCCATCATTTTGCAATGGTTTACTTATATGATATAATTATATAGGGAGAAAATACATAAATTATAAAGCTAAGAACTGAATGATACCTCAGAGGCAATCTGGGCCAAACTCTAAATTTATCAGATGAGTAACTTGAAATGCAGAGCAATAAAGTAGCTCACCCAAGCTCATATAGATAATAAGGAACAAAACCCAGATTAACCAACACCCACCTCAGCATTCTTTCCCCTAGATCACACAGTTACTCCAGCAGCAAGTCTTCAATGCCTGCTGCATGGAGCCCTTCAATTCAGTACAAATAAATAAAAAGAAAGCTTACCCTTTGTGATTTCAGAAAAAAATATAAAGCATTTCCCTTCCATGGGGACAACCAGCTTCCCATTCTTCAGGGGCCAATTATCCACTCTGTGGGGATAATTTAGATCTCTTTATTCTCTTCTTCCTTCTCTTCTCAGCTGCCTGTATTTTGTACAGTAACCTCATTAGTAAACTCACCAGACAGGAGTAAAGGAAGGAAGGGAGGAAGGAAAGGAGGAAGAAGGGAAATTCAAGTCAGTTAATAGTCTCATTAATAGTTGTGATAATGAGGTTAACCCAGAGAGGAGTGGAACAATTGGCTTAAAACAGCACTCTTGGATTATCTGTGGAATTTAATTTGCCATTTTTTTCCTGTGTCCCTATTATCTCAAGTGATTGAAAGCATAGCCATTATATTAGTTTCTTTTGGTCTCAGCTAAAATTCTGACTAAACTTTGTAAAAGTCCACATGAGTATCTGTAGATTTAGAGAAAGTTTGAAAGTATTATAACAAACTTGAATCCCTAGATAACTAGTAATTTTCAAAATTAGAAAGCCTCCCTGAAGAATTAAGTGTGGCACTGCTAACATGTTGAGTTGTCAAGGAGAGAGCATTGAATAAGGTGTGGGAACATATTCCCTGATGAACACCTTGGTGGTCTTATTTATATGGGCTACAGCTGGTGTGAGTTGTTTTGATGGCTATTTAATTCTCCCCCTCCTACCCCCTTTTCCCAACACCTGCCAAAGTTATTGTTAGGAAAAGGGAGTGTTCTGTTAGACTACTTGATGAATTGTGAAATGGAACTCAGCCATGACTGGCTAGTAGCTGGAGACTGGAGAACAGAGAGGCAATGGAGAACTCCCACTCTCAGTTCCCATAAAAATAGAATTATTTCCTTGGCACTTCTCCAAAAGGAAAACAGGGGGCAGAGAAAAAATCCATTTTAAGTTCCCCAACATATTCTGCGTTCTGTTTTCTTTGTGCCTCCCCTTCAGAAATAATCTTGTATTAGATATATATATATATATACATATATGTATATATGTATATATATCCACATGAGTATGTCTCTCTCAATAGAATGTAAACTCCTTGAGGGCAGAGATCAACGTGTATGTTTTAATGTCCCTAAAACAACAAATGACATAGTTGCTTGTCCTTTGTTCTCAAAATGACATCCCTATGTTGGGGTCAATTACAGTGTGTCCAACTGTGGCTGATCAGATCAATATGAGCTAGGAAAGCTCCTTCCTTCTCTAAATTTGCATATCTCATTTCTTTTGAGCTACTTTAATTCTGCTTTTTCTTTGATGTGGGCACATAACTGCTAGGCAGTCCTTTGCCAGTATCTCCCATGTCTCATAATGGATTCTAAGCTTCTTCAGAGAGACCTTGCCTTGTGTGTGTTCTTCATAAAATAGTCTTTTTAGGCAAAAGTACATTTTGTTCATATTTTTACATTTATTTGTTCATAGTAGATGCTCAAGGAATGTTTGCTAATAGATTTCTTTTAAAAATTAATGTGTGAATTTTTATTTATGTCTTTGACCATAGCTTTTAATTCTCCAGCCAAAAATACTTTCTTGTAATAAAAAGTACAGTTATGCAAAATAAGCTACTATGTAGAGTGTATCTGACAAAACAGAACTCATTCTATGCTTATAGTTCACCATGTCTCTACTGAAAGATGGGGGGAATATTCTACTATTAGTCTACTGCTAATTTTCAAGATTGGTTAGATTAAGTTTTCTATAAAACTTCTGTGTAGAAAGTGAATTTAGAGATCAACTTCTCCAATCTCTGATGCTATGAATGAGCAAAGTTGTTTTCTCATATTAATGCGAATGCATCAAAGCATTTGCATTCAGTCGCATTAATGCAAATGCATGAAAGCATTTGCATTCTGCAAAGTGTTTCACTGTATTTCTGGACAGCTGTGCCAAATAAAAGCGTGGTTTCTTGGATTTGGAATTGGTAGACTAAAAGAACGGTCATTAATGCATTGCTATTGATTTAGAGAGCAATCTCTAGGGAGGATCTTAGGGGTATCGTCTTGGCCATTCACTGTTCAACATTTCTAACTTGTTAGACACAAGTGACATGTTTATCAAAATGGCAGAGCCAATACTTTAATTGGCAGAATTCACTAATATTTGACCAGACTAAACCAACTAAGATGGACTTCAGTAGGTATAAATGTAAACTTTGCCCCTGGGGGTAAAAAAAATCAACTGTTCAGGTACTGAATTAGATCAATGTAGTTAGGCAGTAGTTTGTAATTTCAAAATATTTGGAAGTGGTAGATTGTTGATTGAGTTGCTTGCTCCATGTTAATCAGTAGTAATATATAATAGCCAATTTTTTTAAAAAAATGAAAACAGATAAGCTAAAGAGTCCTTAAGCTCTATGAAAGAAGGCATAGTGTCCAAAATATTATGGGTAATATTTTTATTATTTTCTGTTCTGGGGAGAAACAACAGTCCTGACACCACATTTTAGGAAAGCTATGAATGCACTGGAGGGTATCAGAAGAGTGATCAGGATGTCAATAAACATTTCTTAAGCACCTAGTACATGCCATTGTTAGCAAAAAAAGAAAGACAAGGAAGAATGAATCATGAGAAGCAATGGAGAACATAATAATTAATAGTAAACATATGTAATATGTAATAGTTGATTTATATAATGTGTATGGCTATCTTATCAATATTGCTAATACATAGAATTTCTTTTGCTAATAGCTAATTTATATAACATTTTAAGGTTTTCCATGTGATTTATGTTATTTCATTTGATCTTCACAACAGCCTTATAGGTAGATGCTATTATTATCTTCATTTTACAGATAAGGAAACTGAGGCTAAAAGAGATTAAATGACTTGACCAGGATCACACAACTTCAATGCATCTTCTGCATGCTTGCATATATAAACATTGTTCTGCATGTTCTCTGAGGGCAGGAACTGTTTAACTTCCCCCTGCCTCCTTATATTCTCAACACAGTGCTTAGTATAGGAGGGCTTGTTGTTTAATTAATTGATGGAAATCTTTTAGGTTTGGATGACAGTGACAGATCTTGGATAATGGGCATTAAAGAAGACTTTTGGTAGAGAAATTCCATTCTACCCCTAGGTAGCACATACCCCAAATACCTGGAACACTATTTTATACCATATAAACCCTTCAGAAATAATTGATTGATATAAGCTATGTCTATTTCACTAACTGACCCTAAGGGCTTAAAACAGCCTGTAATTGGAAACTAATTTTTTTCTGTATTTATGCTGTATAGATTGTCTTTGGCAATCTGGTCCCTACATGTAGCCTAAGATATCCAGTAGAGAAGGTAACTTGGAGCCCTTCCTTCTAGGCAGCTTACTTCTCAGCTTACTTCCTTTTTTTAAAAAAAGAAAAAGGTAACAGGCTAAACATTTTACAAACCTTAAAGTACTAACTATATAAGTGTATTATAAAATATTTCTTATTAAAATTTTCAATTAAATTCTTATTAATCTATTTTTTCATTTTTAGTCTCAATTATTATTCATAGTTTTTGTGGGTTGCTCTTTCCCTTTGCTCATGTTCCTTTCTTCAGAGCTTTAATTTGTCCTCTTCCCTTTTTTCAGGGTGTGCATGTATTTCTTGTCTGAATGTTCATCCTTAAACACTTTTGGTGATTTCCCCCCCCCCTTTTTTCTAAAGTTCCCAAACTTGGCTGCAATAATTAGGGACATGATAAACACAAAAGGGGACTGACTGGATGCTGAAACCTGTCAAGAGATGAAAGGTTTGTTGACAGAATCATATTATCCTTCTGTTTTTTTTCCTCTTTCGCATTCATTTCAGATTTTCCTACAGCTTAAAATTAGTTCCTGGCCAGGGCCTTGGAGAAGCCATATATCTTGGTAAATAGAGGAAATGGTGGCCTAGGACTGTGTAATTTCTGGAGGCTAATGAAATACAACCTTTGGGCTTAATTCCAGAGTGTATTTCTGGTTTCACTGACTGTAGTAGGTTTGAACCTGGATCAGAGGAAAGCTGGCAGATAATTAAGTTAGAAAGAGAAAATTACAGAGAAAATCCTTTTTCTTTGTGAATTCTAGGTCTGTTTATTTGGATAAACCTTGCTCTGTGGTAGAAAAAAACAATGAAGGTGAAGTATGGCACAATGGATGGAGCACAGGGCAAGAAACAGAAAGAGCTGAGTTCAAATCTCCCCTCATCCACTTAATAGTGATATGTCACTTAATTTGCTATGTTTTGGCTTCCTAAAATGAGGTAATTGGATTTGATTTTTCTTTGTCTTGATGATCACTTTATGGTCTCTATGAAGAGATATGATACATAAATATTTGTTAAATGAATCCATAATGAAAGGTTTTAAAATATAGTTATTAAAACGTGGACAGATTTTTTTTACAGCAAAAGCCTAAAGGAACTAAATGATTTCTATATCTGCAATTTACATATGAAGTTACTCAGGACCCAAATAAGCAGCTATGTTCTTCCCATTGTCAAGCTGATGATATTCCTGTGAAGATCTTTGGTTCTCTGGAGTATGCTAAAAACCAGCTCTAGCCAACTTTCTAGAGCTGATTGGTACATTTTCAGAGTGAACATAGCAACTTTGGAAATCAGAAATCACTATATTTCAGGGCTTTATTTGTTGTTTTGTGTATTATTTAAACTATGAAGGCTCTAATAATGCAGATTAAATTTAAAAGTGCATGCATATTTTTTAGCCTAGTGCCAAAGGAAAGAAAACTCATTTTGATCAAGGAAGCCACATTAGAGCAAACTGCCATCTCACCCACTCTTTCTCTGCCTGTGTAGTACTTTTGTCATGCAGACTCTCCTGATTTTGCTGCTAATTTTTCTCCCTGCTTCCATCTCCCAACTCTCTGCCTTTTACCTGATTATGCTAGTAATGAACTTTCTTCACCTCTGCCTCTTGAAACCATTAGTTTCTTCTAAGACTCAGCTTAAGCCCTGAATGATCTTTTTCTTCCTCCTCTCCTTCCCCCAGCCCCAGCCTACTGCTCGTACTCTCTCTTCCCAAATTACTTGGTACACATTGCACATATATCCTTTATATCTTTAACTATCAACACATTCTGTCTCTGATTAGAGCATAAGCTCTTTGATGTCAGAGACCATTAAATTTCTGTTTTCAGCCCACAGTGCTTGACAAGGTAGATGAATAAATGCTTGTTGATTGATTAAAAGAGTTAGATGACCTTTAAGGTTCCTTCCAGTTCCCAGTCCATGAATTTATCTAAATAAAGAGTTCTTAACCTGGAGTCCATGGGCCTCCATGGGATTGGGTAGATTTTAAGGAGTCTATAAACATGGATGGAGAAAATAATTAAAGATTCACCAATTTTTCCTTGAAATTTCCTGCCATTATGACTGTAGATATCAAACACCATTCTAAAAAGGGGGTCCGTAGGCTTTACCAGACTGCCAAGAGGTTGAAAAGCCATCATCTAATGAGCCCCCAAGGACTGATGGTCAGCTCCCTTCTACATATTCAAGAGCATCTACTAGATAGGAACTCCAGTCTTCTATTTTCTAACTTTGTTTTCTCTAATCTTCTTGACTTCGTCGCATGCTTATGTTAACAATTATTATTGCATATCGATTATTTGGAAAGTTGTTATAATTCAGTTATATTCAGTTATAATATATAATTATAATTCAGGAAGAAAGGTTCTCTCTTTCTTCCTTCTCCAATATCTACACTATTATTTTGTTAGGTTTGTTTTGCTTGCTCACTATGAAGCCCAGGATAAAAGCTCAGCACTTCTTCACTGGTATATCTGTGAATACTTTGGACCGTCATCCCTAACAAGATATGGTCACATCAATGTCTTTATCTGTATGCATATATGAATCTTTGCAACGTCCCCTTTCAGAGGATTTGATGGTAGTCCAATCATGTTATCCATATTTTATAATCTGATTTCTTTCCCTCATGATATTCTCTATGGAGATATTGCAGTATTATGGATAGAGAGCTGGCCTTGGAATCATGAAGATTTGAGTTCAATTCTTGCCTCTGATTGTATGACTTGGGGCCAAGTCATCCTCAGTGGCTCATGCTGCTTTCAAATCCACAAATCAAAGATGATTCACACCAGTGGGAAGCCATAGGTCTTGAGCAAAGGGGGAAAAAGTACTTAAAGCATTGAGCTAGGTACTGGGGATGCAAAGATAAAAAAAATCAAATACATTCTTCCCTTGGGGAATTCAGATCCCACTTTACCCTGGATTCAGGATATTTTGAGTGGTGATGGTGATGTTCACTAATTTTTTTTTCAGTTGTGTCTGACTCTTTGTGACCCATTTAATGCTTTTTTTGGCAAGATACTGGGATAGTTTCTTCCTTCTTTCTCCACCTCATTTTACAGATTAGGAAAGTGAGGCAAACAACAGCAAGTGACTTGCTCAGCCAGAGTTAAAGTTAGTCAGTGTCTGTGACCAGATTTGGAATCAGGAAGAGGAATTTTCCTGACTTGAGGAATAGTGCTCCATCCACTGTCCACCTAGCTGCCCCTTCTCTTGAGTGGTAGCATGTGGGATTTAAATAGAGACTGGGACATATGATCCATCTGGCTCTTTATATTTAAGATTATAATGTATAGAACTATTAAGTGAGAATTTAGTTCATGCTCAATAGATTATAAGTTGAAAAATACATGATTTTGGAAATATTTTTAATAATTCACTTGATAGTTCATCTCCAACCCTATCTATCATACGTCTGAATGAACATATACTTTTGTGTGTGTGTGTGTGTGTGTGTGTGTGTGTGTGTGTGTGTGTGTGTCTTTATCTTTAAGAGAATAGGGGAGAGAAGAAGAATGAAAACTGGAGCTACTCTGGATATCTGGAAGATGACAAAGGGAATTCTCTCCTGAGTTATTTCCTTTATGGTGCCCCAAAGAAAAGACAGGTTTAAGGGAGAGGAATTCATAGGATCATATGTTAAAGCTGCAAAGGGGCTTTAGAAGTCATATTGTCCAGTGCATTCATTTGAAAGATGAGGAAACTGAAGTCAAGAAATATTACATGATTTCTCTAAGGTGCCTGATTCAGAATGTGGGTCCAAGTGCTCTTCCCAAAGCCAGTTGTTCTGTCAGTGAAGCTTGCTGATTCTACAGTTAGGCTCACATTTCAGAATAAAGAGGAGTCTTACTTATCATATAACCTACACATTCTTAATATGGAACATGTTTTCTCTTTTTAATATCTTGATAACTATATTTCACTATAATTGGTTTCCTTTGAAAGTTTGTGTTTTATTTTATGCATTTAAAAGCATTTTTTCTCTAATGGGGTTTATGGGCTTCATCAAACACTTCACAAACAGGTCCATGAAACAAATGAGGTTAAAAACTTCTGATGGCCCATCCCCTGATTTTACAGATGAGGAAACTGAGGCATAAAATGAAATGACTTATCCAGGATCACAGAGAATAGTGGAAAAACAAAGACATTAAGTCCAGGTCTCCTAACTTTTATTCTCATGCTCTTTCCACAAAGTTCTGATATGAGGTAGGTTAAGCTTTCATTTCTAGATCCCACTGACTACAAGAAGCAAAGGCTTCCCTATAAAACTGGACACATAATGGATGAAGCAGGAGATATTTCTAAGATGCTCAAGAGCCCAGAACTTGGTGCACCAGGCATTTGTTTTTCCTTCTGACCATTCCTTTGGTAAGGGAGGGGAGTTACAACTCAAAGTTCACAAGGAAGATGATTAGATTGCTATAGCATCTTATTTTAGAAGCAATTGAAGGGTTAGACCAGCTCTGGCTCAAGCAATTTGAAATGATTAAGGATTTTTTTGCATTTCATGAGTTATTTGTGAATCCATGTTTACATGGATTTACATGGATTTAGGCTCCATGTTTAGATGAGCCAGATAAGGCTTGGGTGCAAATCTGTAGGATTGGGGAATCACTTAAAATTTTTAATTTTCAGAGAAAGGAGCCAGGACATCAAATTCCTGATGTGTCCTTTTGAATCTATAGAAGTCTAAATATAGACACTTTCCTTGTAAATCTCCAATTCTCAGGCTTGGCCTGTTTTTCCCTCTTCACTTTTTAATTTTTAACAATACAATGTCCTTGTTGTTCATGCATCAAATTTGGTCTCCTGTCATGTCAGGAAAGAAAGGAAATCTGCTCTGTAGGAATTAAAACCATTAAGTATTTAACCCCATTCCAAGGGAAGAGAGCAGGGAGAAACATACTAGTCAGAGTTATAAAAGACAGTGAGTGATACCATTGGAGGCGGCTTCTTCAGTTGGCAATGAGTACATCTCCCACTTTCCTTATTTCCTTTAGGTGTACTCTGCTGTAAACTCAATAAAACAGGGTTTGGGCCTCCTGCTCTGATTCTTTTGATTTACATTCGACTCCCTGGATTACCTCTTCCAAACACCTTGAAAAGTTTTATCTTAATGAAAAAAAAAAGAAGTTTTATCTTGTGAGCTTTAGCACCCATTCTTCAGTTCTGTGGGTGTTCTCCCAAGGCTCTGTTTAACAGCTTGATTGAACCTTCCTCTGGGGTCCCAAACCATTCCAGACAATAGGCAGGCAGATTCTGGGATTTAAAACATCATTCAAGGGAATCATACATGGAGCTCTACCCCATGTCTATTACCAAGAACCATATTCAAAGGGAATATTTCAGTTTTAATGTCTCCATTAAAACAGGTAGTAATGGGCAGCGTCATTTTGTGTGGAAGGCCTTGGCTTAACTAATGGTGACTTTGGTAATGACTGATATTTTTGAGCAGGTTATCTGAATCATTGCTGCTTTTCTTAAAGGTGGTGTTATATATAACTTCTACTGTCATCTTACTATAGGATCTTTCTTTGTTCCTCCCTTTTCCTTCCAAGACAAATAACCTGAATAGAATTTCTACAGGAATCTGTTCAATTCAATTCAACAAAAATTTCAGGACCAACAAAATATTCAGGGCTACAGATAATAAATATTGGGGATATTGACAGAAGGGGAACCATGTATATAAGATAATTTTCAGAAAAGACAAATGTCTAATATGAAGGGCAATTTGTTAATAATATAACAAGAATTTCAGAGGGCACAGTTTAAGGGTAGGGGAGAATCTAAAAGAGCAGTGTAGCAATGAGGCTAAAATAGATGGGCATCTGAAAACTGTTTTTAGGTTTTTCATATATTTTACATATTTGAAAGATTGAGAAAAGACATTAAATTTAAATGTCTCCATTATTTGTGTCAAAATTATACAACATTCTTTGAAAGATATAACAGATAACCTTGTCTGATTAATTGATCTTCTGACCAATTATTTAAAGTAAGAGTTAAATAATAATAATAACCATGAGTATTTATATAGAACTTTAGGTTTTATAAAGTGCTTTACTAATTTTTTCATTTTATCCTGACAAAAACTCTGGGAGTTAAGTGGAAGGTATTACTATCCTTATTCTATAGATGGGTAAACTGAGAAAGCCAAAGGCTAAATGACTTCCTAAAAAAAAAATAAAAATTAGATCCGACTCTGGATCTAATCTTCTATCTATTGTGCTACCTAGTTGCTAAAGATAGGCTCATCAAAGGGTATCATGGAAGAAATCCAATGCCAAATACAAGTAAAAAAGAGATCCCCCTAAAGATGAGATATTCTGGAATCTTTCAGATTATATTGTCACACCCTTGAACAATACAGAATTTCCTAAATGAGTTATTTATTCATTCAGAAGCGTTTGACAGCATCCTGCAAAGGAAAAAAAAATGAAGATAAATATCTGCATTCTATCAATTAATAAGTATTGGTTAAATGCCTACTATAAGCTGTGGCCTGTACTGGATCTTTGTCTAACCAAGGTTTCTCAGGTTTTGTTTTTGTTTTTTGTTCTATGAACCATTTCAACAGCAATAACCACTAATGCATTGTGAACATTCTTTATAATAATTTACTGCTTGAGTCACCATTAAAGAATTTTTGGCATAGACCACTTGAATAATCTTGAATGTTTAAGAGTTGGCAAACCACTAAAGGTGAGGCATTGATCTAGATCATGATACATAGTTGGTGGATAGCTTATCAGTGTATTTGTATCTTGAGCGGGCATTATTAATGGATAATAAGTTGGGCTCAGAATCGAACAGGGAGAGGAAAAAAAATTAGGTTGCTTTTAGGAAATTACAGTGTTCTTTTAGTGAGACCAAGATCCTCCTTGAAACAAAGGTCCATCTTTTAAAAATCAATATTCAACTCGTTTTGTGGCTATGAATCATAAACTATAATTTCTGAAAGACTGAGGCTAAGGGTCACCGAGAGGGTCAGTATAAAGATGGATGTTGGGTGTTACATAAGATAAGTGATGTAAGGGATTGAAAAAAAAAGCGGATTGGTTATATGGTTAGAACTAGGGTTTTTGATCAACAAATTGTATGCTCTATTGGGATCTTTAAAATATCAAAAGAGATCCAAGAAGCCCCCCTGGCATATTGGTGGACTGTCAATAGTGGATTTATGGTAGGGCATGGAAAAGAGTCCTACAGAATGAACAGGTCATGATCTACACCTTTTTTTTTTAGTACAATTTTATTTTTATTTTTTTTATAAAGCTTTTTATTTACAAAACATATGAGTGACCTTTCAACATTGACCTTTGCAAAAAAACACTTTTTTTCCCAAGCTTTTCCTTTCCTTCCCCTCACCCCCCACCCCTAGATGACAGGTAATCTAATACATGCTAGATAGGATAAATTATATGACAAATACAATACATGTATACATATCTATACAGTTATCTTACTGCACAAGAAACATCAAATCTAGAAAGAGAAGAAGAAAAAAAACAACCTAAGAAGGAAAACAGAATGCATGGAAATATTCACAGAAAGCGTTAAAATGCTGTGTTGTGGTTCACTCTCAGTTCCCACAGGCCTCTCTCTGGATGTATATGACTATCTTCATCGCAGCACAACTGGTTTGAATCACATCATTGTTGAAGAGAACCATGTCCATCAAAATTGGTCATCGTATAGTCTTGTTGCTGTGTATAATGTTCTCCTGGTTCTGCTGATTTCACTCAGCATCAGTTCATGCAAGTCTCTCCAGGCCTCCCTGAAATCCTCCTGTTGGTCATTTCTTACAGAACAATAATATTCCATAACATTCATATACCATAATTTATTCAGCCATTCTCTAATTGATGGGCATCTTTTCAATTTCCAGTTTCTTGCCACTACAAAAAGGGCTGCCACAAACATTTTTCCACATGTGGGTCCCTTTCCCTCCTTTAAAATCTCTTTGGGATATAGGCCCAGTAGAAACACTGCTGGGTCAAAGGGTATGCACTGTTTGATAACTTTTTGAGCATAGTTCCAAATTGCTCTCCAGAATGGTTGGATCCGTTCACAGTTCCACCAACAATGTATCAGTGTCCCAGTTTTCCCACATCCCCTCCAACATTCATCGTTATCTTTTCCTGTCATTTTAGCCAATCTGACAGGTGTGTAGCGGTATCTCAGAGTTGTCTTAATTTGCATTTCTCTGATCAATAGTGACTTGGAGCACCTTTTCATGTGACCGGAAATAGTTTCAATTTCTTCATCTGAAAATTGTCTGTTCATATCTTTTGACCATTTGTCAATTGGAGAATGGCTTGAATTCTTATATATTTGAGTCAATTCTCTATATATTTTAGAAATGAGGCCTTTATCAGACATGATCTACACCTTTGGGGGAAACAATCTCATGGTTAGCAGCACTATTGGATACTTGAAGTGTCTGATAGTTATTTTCAAATATTAGAGGACTGTCACATAGAAGAGGAATTATATTGTTTTGCTTGGATAAGAGAAGTGAACCAGATACAGTGTGTGGAAGCATTCAGTAGGTGCCTACTAAATGTTGGTTGAATTGAAGTTGCAGATGAGATCAATATAGGTTTAAAAAAAAGGCAAAAAATCCTTCCTGACTATTAGTCATTCAAAAGTATAATGGGCTCCAGTGGGAGACAATGAGCTTCCTATTATTGCAGGTCTTCAAGTGTATGCTGAATGATTGCCTATTCAGTATATTTTATTTATTTATTTATTTATTTTTTTAATTATTACTTTTTATTTGCAAAACATATGTATGGGTAATTCCTAAACATTAACCCTTACAAAGCTTTCTGTTACAAATTTTCCCCCCTACTCCCCACCCCTCCCCTAGATGGCAGGATATCCACTACATGATAATTATGTTAGAATACTTAAGAAATCAAATATATGTATAGTTATTGCATCTTTTTTTGTGCAGGAGAAATCATATCTACAAGAAAAAATAATCTGATAAAGGAAATACAATGCAAGCAAACCTCAATAGAGAACATGAAAATGTTATGTTGTGGTCCACATTTCACATCCCTCTCTCTGGGTGTACGTGGCTTTCTTCACTGAACAATTGGAACCGGTTTGAAGTATTTCATTGTTGAAGAGAGTCATGTCCATTAGAACTGATCCTCATATACTATTGTTGTTGCCGTGAATAATGATCTCTTGGTTCTGCTCACTTCACTGAGCATTAGTTCATGCAAGTCTCTCCAGGCCTCTCTGAAATCGTCCTGCTGGTCATTTCTTACAGAACAATAATATTCCATAACATTCATATACAATAATTTATTCAGCCACTCTCCAATTGATGGGCATCCATTCAGTTCCCAGTTTCTAGCCACTACAAAAAGGGCTGCCACAAACATTCTTGCACATGTGGGGCCCTTTCCTTCTCTTATGATTTCTTTGGGATATAAGCCCAATAGAAACACTGCGGGGTCAAACTGTATGCATAGTTTCTATTCAGTATATTTTAAAGAGAATTCCTATTTAGGTAAAGTTTGGAAAAGGTATCCTCTGGGATCCTTTCCCACCTTGACATTCTGTGATCTCTCTAATTCTCAGGATCTCTCAATAGTTTGAAAGTTGATTCTGGTTTCTTGTTGATGCTTTCAGGGAATAGATAAGACTCCAAGGAAAGTACACTGTCCCTCCCAAGTCTGGAATCTGAGATCCTGTGATTTAAAATATCCAGTTGCCAGTAGACTTATCACTGCCCCTCCCAACCTCATAATTGTAGTAGGTAGTCCCAACCTGTGATTTCATCATGATAGGGAATTTCCCATGTAGATTATTACATTTTCTATAAATATAATCTTAGAAAAGTTACTTGGGGCATTGAATGTTTTAATAAGTTGCCCAGAATTATATAGTTATTAGGTCAAAACATTGAATTCAGGTCTTCATGATTCCAAGGCTAACTTCACTGTACCATGGTGCTTGCTTCTCCCTGTTCCCCATCTCTCTCCATTCTTCTTTCCCCTCTCTCCCTGATTCTGTCTTTTTCTGTCTCTCTCTGTTTGACTGTTTCTTTTTTTCTCTTTCTCTTTCTGTCTCTCTGAAATCTGGGAAAGGGTTTCTCTTCTCAGCCAAAAGCTTGTCCTTCTCTCTGTCTCATCTCTGTCCTTCTCTCTGTCTCGTCTCTGTCCTTCTCTCTGTCTCGT
>JAJPUD010001218.1:55387-100084 GCA_023553655.1 Myrmecobius fasciatus | reverse complement strand
ACACACCGACAGAGACAGAGACACACACACCGACAGAGACAGAGACAAACTTTTAGCTGGGAAGAGAAATCTTTTCATAGATTTCACAGAAATTGCCACTTAATTTGGCCTCATACTGAAGCAGGAACTCATTGATTTTCTCCCAAAGACTACATCTTAACCAGATCAAACTTTGACAAAAAAGGTTAAAAAATAAATGCAGGTTTCTTTCTTCTCAAATTTTGGGTTATGAATCTTACTGTTCTGTTGTTTAAGCAGAGAGCTACTTAAGCCTTTTCTTTCCTGGCAAAGGAATCGTGTTCTAAGATCGAGGAAAAAATTTGTTTTTCTGGTTTGTCTTCTAATGGGAGGAAGTCTAGGAACCTTACTACTTTTATTAGTAAAAGGATACAGAGAAACCAGACTTAGTAAATAGATGCCTGAAACAGAAACTACCTCCTTTTTCAGATCTATGCTGCTTTTTCATGGGTTGTCTCCCCCCAACTCCATCCCTCAGGTTTAAAATGCTTTCTTTCTTTACCTCCACCTCTTGTAATTCCTAATTCCCTTTTCAGTCCTCTCCTACTCTTGGCCCTTCCTGTCTCTTCTTACCTAGCTATTGGTTCTGTCCTCCTTGCCCCAGGGATTGCTTTGATTTTTTTGGATACATTTTGTTTTTGATGAGGGGGGTACATGTTGTTTCTCTCACTGCTCCTCAGAATTCTAGACTTATGATCAAGGTATCTGTGTGACAGGCCACTTGAGAAATTCAAGTAGGCAAAACATCCTTGGATGTAAGGACCCCTTACATTTACTCTGATATACTGAAAGAAAGCTTTGGATGTGTTACTTCTTGACTACAAATGATGCTGAAATGTAGGTCAAGCAAATGTAGTAAGTGCTAATAATGTCCTCAGTCTCCTCACAAAATTGGAGAGGGGATATGAAGAAGGAGCCGTGTCTCATGAAGGATGGTTGGAGAAAAGGAAGAGGATTTGTAAGATTCCATGTATCATAATACTTTGATCAAGGAGATTTCTGTTGAATATAAGCAATGTAAAGAAGCTGAAAGGAAGTAGAGAAAATCCTCCCCATTCCCCAATTCCTCCTTTCCTTTCTCCTTCATCTTCTTCTTTATTTCTCCCTCATCCTTCCCTTTCCCTTTCCTCCTTGATCTTCCTCTTCCTCTTTTTGCCTTCCCTTGTTTTGCCGCACTTTGCTTCCCTTCTCCTCCCCTTCCCTCTATTCTCCTTACCTCACCTTTCCTTTCCTTTTTTCCCTTCTTTGCCTATGAGATTATCTTCTAGTCTTTTACCTTTTCAATGGGAATGTATATGTAGCTGTGACCAGAGAATTTTTAAGACAACCATGAGAGGTAGTTTCCAGTTGTTTGAAGGGCTGTATTGTAGAATTATATTGGACTTTTTCTGCTTGGTCCTGGAGGACAGATGTAAGGGTAGGAAGAGAAATTGAAGAAGAACAGATCTTGGCTTCTATAATATAAAAGCATCAACAAACCCCTAATAATTAAAACTGTCCCCAAATGAAATGAACTGCATTGAGAGATGGGATTTCCCTTTCACTGGAGGTCTTCTAGTTAGTTATTGCAAAGACCATCCCTCTCCAATGGTGAGTTGTACCAATTAGGTCTGAGGACCTTTCTTACCACTTCTGTGATGACCCAGTTATTTTTCCCTATCCAAATCCCACCATTCCTCAAAACAATCCAATGGACAGTATCATTGTATGATAGAGGTTACCAAGGCAATGGGAATAAATAACCTGCAATAAGACTCTGCTCAGTATCTTTGAGATAGCAGAAATGCTGCCCAAACAAACAGCAGGACATCTCCTCAAAGGCACATGAAATGGAGGAGAAAAACATTTACAACAAAGATCTTGTCTATACAAATTAGCCCATCCTTGAACAACAATAACAACAACAAGAAATGCAACGACATATATCTAAGTTGTGTTGAATCAATTAACAAATAGTCATACTTTCAATGTAAACACTCCGCTTCCCTCTGTACACTGTATCCTTTTGCCCTCTTTATTTGAGCTGTGCACCCTGCGGTGTGTAAATAAGGGATGACAACTTGTATAATCTGTGTGGGGGGAGAAAAAGGATTTGATGAATCAGAAACATGCATAATTTATATAGCAAACTCTATTCCACACTGTTTCTGCATAAATAATTTGTAGATTCTCTGGATTTTTGCCAGTCACTTTTTTCCCTTTTTTCTCCCCCAGAAATCAAGACTTTCAGAGTCACAACAGGCAGGATATTTTGAGATGAGATGTTTCTCTCCGAGTTTAATTATTATGGTCATTTAGCATTTCCTTGCTTATCTCCCGCTTGATGATTCATTCTACTGGGTTCCCTTCATTTTATTGATGAAGAGATGGAGACAGAGTTAGTAACAGAAGCATTTAGGAACACAAAGTAACATAGTTTGTGGATGGAAGACCAGAGATGAATGCTTCTGCTAGAACATTCATTCATCTATGGCACTTCACTGGCAATGTTTTGTCCTTATGTGCCCTGCTTGTAGTAGGCATAAACATCATGCATTGTGTGCTTGCTTCTTTTCCTAGAGAAGTTTTCTTTTGAATCTTGAGTCTTTTTGGATCTGAAAGAT
The DNA here is from genome assembly GCA_023553655.1 of Myrmecobius fasciatus. NCBI lineage: Eukaryota > Metazoa > Chordata > Mammalia > Dasyuromorphia > Myrmecobiidae > Myrmecobius > Myrmecobius fasciatus. Next base: position 97,463 of record JAJPUD010001218.1, on the reverse strand, counting down.
TGTTGAATACTGGAATCTCTTCTTGAATAGTGTTTCAGTGGCATGGTGAAATTATTTTTTTTTCAATTTATGTATTGCTTTAATCTTTATTAAATATGTTACATCTACTGTCTCTTTTCAGTCTAACACTATCCCCATAATATAAATGCAAAAGTTAATGTCTTCATTTTATAGATGAGGAAACTGAGGCTACAAGAGTGAATAAATCTCCCAGAAGGGTCACACAACTAGGGAGGCAGGATTTGCACCCATCTCTTCTTGCCTCTAAATCCAATATTCTGATCAGTCATACAACATTGCCTTCTTCCTAGGAGATAATTTTAGAATTTTCAAGCTGGAAGGGATTTGAAAGCTATTCTAAATTATTCCTTCTTTACACAGGCTCAGGGAAATAAAGTAACTTTTCTTGAGTTCAACAACTAGTGAGTGGCGCAAAGGCAAGATGAGAATGCAATTTTCCTGATCCCCTAGTCTGTCTGTCTGTCTCTCTTTCTCTCACTCATTCACACACACACACACACACACACACACACACACACACAACTGGTAAACCATTTGACCCCATCATCTGGAGTTTATGGAGTGAGGGTAGATCCTACATCATGCATATTTTCATACTATAAAGCAAACACAAAGTTCTCTTTATAATTTAATTTAATTAATAGTTAATAAGCATGTGCTATGTAACTGATGCTGTCACAGGGAATACAGAGAAAAAATTAAATAGATCTTGCCTTCAGGAAGCTTACATCTCACTGGAGAGAGGAATATAATGTATATACCAATAAGCACGATGTCCATAAGTGGTAATACAAAGTAATTATAATAAGACAGAGAGAGCTAATGACCAGGAGTAAGATACATGGTGCTTTATATATGAAATGCAACCTAAACTATGCTTGAAAGGTGATTAAAAATTCATGGAATAGAGGTGAGGACATATTGAAAGAGTAGTTCCTTATCTACTTAACTGAAATTTTCTCTTTCCCCCACTCATTCTTGCTCTCCCTATTACTATTTTCCTTTTCTTTCCCTTCTCCTTCTTTCCCCCCTCCTCCTCCCTCCCTCCACTCTTTCTCTTCCTCTTCTTCTCCTTCTTCCTCTCCTTCTCTCTTCTTTAGTATCTTAAACCTTCATAAAAGCTAGTATGTGGCAAATTTTCACCATCAGTCCTGAGCCCCAGTACTTTTCACAAACTTAGAACCAACCTCTAAAACTCTTTGTCTGTTGCCCAGATATATAGAAATCAGTGACCCCTCCCTACTAGGGGAATTTCACTCTTATGAATATGTAATATCTAAGTCAAATCTTTTCTGACCAACTGCTCAGGACCTTGCTCAGAATCATGTCAGCTGTGAAACTTCAAGTAAGGAAGAACCAGATGCCAAATGTTGCAGAGTCAATGTTTGTTGGGAAGGCAGTTGAAGATGTCCAGTGTTGTTATTCTGAAAAAAAAAATTCTCAATGAGTTTGAGAGGTGTCCAGATTGAAATACCAGCAATATATCTTGGCACTCTGATGAGTATTATAGAAATAGCTGCTTAGATCTGTTTCTAGATGCTGCTCTCTGCTAGAGCTGAAATGCCAGAGAACTTACTTCATTCTTTGGATTTTTATCTCTAGAATGGTGATTGGTATACAACAGGTGCTTAATGAATGCTCACTGACTGGTGGGTAAATTAGGAATGGTGTTGTTTACAAATTCCTCCATATTCAGTGAAGATTTCTAGGGCTTTGGGTTCAGCACCATGGTTAGCTCCAGGAGTCTGGTCACTTAAGTGTCATTCACTTTGAATGTATGAAGTATTCAGAGAGTTGAGGGGTTTTGAGCCCTTTTTAGGGCTGCTTAACCACTCTTGTTGTCCAACTGGCATTCAACTCTCACTTGTGACTCTAAGAAACTATAGTATGCCAGCTGTCACACACCAGTAAAATCATCTTGGTAGATGGGTTAAAACAGGTTGAAGGTAACTAGCAGGATTCAAACCTGTTCCCATATTAAAGTGGGCAGATGAGAACAATTTCTTCCAATGGCTATAAAGCCACCTGAAATAGGCACTGTGGCATGCTTAGGGCTTAGACAGTGAAGATGTCAAGGTCATTCACTGCATCCTAAGCCAATACCAGTTTTCCTGATTTTTGAATTGCCACTGGTCTTCAATGACTGGAAGAGAGAATGAGGCTAATTTTGTACAACTCTGCCTCACTTAAATCTAATTCACTTGCAAATCAAGACATAATCCCATGATGTGACTGGTCCTTTTTGAAAATGAAGGAACAGGAACATTCAAATAACTCCAAAGTAGGCTACAGAATGAGCATTCTACAACTTTCCTTGAAATTTAGATCCACACTTATGTCATACATGGTAAACTTCTTTTCTTATATCGTTATAGTCTTTCATTTCCCTTCTCACAAGTTAGTTTGAGAATTTTTTGTGATTAGAGGAGAATTCTGTTGCTCTTTAAAAAAAAAGATGTTGCTCCAAATAACTTTCCCACTGAATTATTCAGATTTCCTGGGAAATAAAGAGCCAGAAATCCAGAGCTCTCTAGAGGAAATTCATTGAAATATTTAAAAAGATGTGAATAATATGGTATCAAAGAGACACAGGCTTCTGGTCTTACTTCTAACCCTCCTTTTGTGACTTTGAATTATCTGTGTGCCTTAATTGAGACAGAATATCATGGTTAAGTTTTTCAATCACATAAGGAATCCCTTCTGCCAACCAACCTGCCTGTACCTTAACAAAGAAGTCCAAAAGAACCGTATGAAGAATATAGGTAGGGATTTTAGTCTTTTTTTTGGTCATAGACCAATTTGATATTCTGGTGAAGCCTATTTTTTCTGAAAAGTAGTTTTTTTTCAATTTCATGTAAAGTTAGTTTTCAACATTTATTTTGTAAGATTTTTAAGTTCCATTTTTTTCTTTCTCCATCCTTTACCTCCTCCCTCCCCAAAACAGCAAGCAATCTGATATAGGTTATACAGATATAATCATTTTAAACATATTTTCTTATTAGTCATGTTGTGAAAAAATCAGAACAAAAAGGAAAAGTATGAGAAAGAAAAAGTAAACAAACAAAAAAGGTGAAAATAGTATGCTTCAGTTTGCATTGAGTCTCTGTAATTCTCTTTTTGGATATGGATAGCATTTTCTATCCCTACTTTATTGGAATTATCTTAGCATAGCAGAGTCCCACAACAGTCATGTTTTAGCCTTTCTCACCCAGCAAATATTTCCTGGTGAGAATCTGAGTCACATTAATCCCAGCTCTGTGCTCTCTCTATGAAGAAATGGCCATTTGGATTCTTCCAGTCAGCTCAGTTGCTTAGATGAAAAATTTTACACATAGATTTGATTCTTATGGGGTCCATTGAGCTTCCCTCTCCATGGCACAATCCTGATCCACAGACATAGCTATCAGCCTTCATCTCAGATAGTCAACTTGAAAATGAATATGCTTATGAGAACAGCAAATGACCTGGGAAAGCTTTTCTGGGGTAAGTGTGAAGTTATTAGGCTAGAGGCAGTATGTAGTTATCTCCAAAATGTAAATGAATTTCACTTTGAGTTCTTTGCCGCTTCCAAAGCATAACTTTGACACTTCTGTTCATCTTCATCTTCCTTTATAATGCCATAAGAAAGACAATTGAACAGTAAAACAGGGATCAAAATGGGAATCTAGTATAGAGATTCCATGATCAAAGTGAGGAGGAGACCCAAGAAAACTAGCCCATGAATTAAAAGGAAAAGAAGTGTCTGGGTGAACTGGCTTCTAAGAATTAAAAGATGAATTAAGGACACATAGATTTAGCTCCATTTATATTCCAATGAATGCTAAGGATAATTTCTATTTTGTGACTTGAGACTTTCTTGAACCTACTTTCTTAGAGTTTATTATTATTTTTAGTCCAATTTATATGTCTGCAGTTACTACTGACAAAAATCCCAAGGAAATTGCAGAGGTGTTATTCTTACTTCAGGGACAGGGTGACAGAAGAAATGGGAGATTGTACTCCATTGATATTAGGAGGAGAAAGTGTTGCCAGGTACATAATTGGTGCTTTCCAGAATGAGTAAAAAAGATTCTATTATAATGTGATAGACAATGTTAACACACACATGTACACATACACACACGTGTGTATATATATATATAATATATGTATCACATATGTGTATATGTGATTTACATAAAATGAATACAAAATAGTGTTTGGTGGATGGCTGGAAAGCTGCTGGGGAGACCTGGTAAAGTTTCATATAGAAGATAATACATCAACAGAATCTTTTGTTGTTTTTTTTTATCTTTTTTTTGTAAAAAAAAATTCAAATGTAAAAACAAAATGAGAAAAGAAAAAACATTGCAATGTTAAGCACATCATAAGAAAGGATTCAATATACAAAAATAAATTTAAATTTCAAGAAAACTTATATAATAAATACTACAGATTGTTTTCAAAGCTGCCCAGATTTGCTTTCTTGTCGGTTTTCTTTTGTTTTCTGCTGTGTACTTTTTACTTCTTTTCCCCTCTCTTTCTCCCCACCAGTATAATTAAACAATATTTCAGATATACAGACATGTTCACACACATATGTATGTCATTCATACACACACATATTATATATATATATATATGATCATACTATGCTTATTTTTCTCTTATCACCTATTTCTCTGAAGGTGGATAGCATCTTCTTTCATAAGTCCAAGTCTTTCCATGTTTTTCTAAATCAACCAGCTCCTACGCTACAGCACTATTTAAACCCAATCACTCAATTTTCTGTATTCCTTCTTGGCTTAATAGATTTTGTTTATAAAAGAAAATTCTCACTTAAAATAATTGAAATTATCCTTTTTTACACTTCAACAATAATCTCACTTGATAATATAGTTTAAGGTCTGATACAGCTCAATCTACTTCATTTACCACTACCACCCTGGTTTCTTTGTTGTTCCTGACCTTCTGGTTTTCCAAATGAACTTTGTTATTATTTTTCTAACACCTTAAAATAATTTTTTAGTAATTTAATTGGGGATGATATTGGATAAAAAGGTTAGTTAGGAAAAATTGTCATTTTGGTGTCTTTATGTCATGTCATTAAAGTCATTATAGTTACTTTACCTATTTATGAACAATAAATATTACTTCAGTTATTTAGATATCATTTTATTTGTATAAAACATGTTTTATGTTCATAAGATGTCTGTGTCTGTTTTGGCAGGTAAATACTCAGATATTTATGCTTCCTAGATATTTTAAATGGAATAAAACAATATTGAATAGTATTGCCAACACACAGTGTAGTTTCTCTATTTTTCACTATTGAACAGTCTTAATCATCTCCAGAGAATTAAGATCCCAACAAGCTGGAAACCCTCATTTGCTTCTTTCAGTGTTTGAGGATGGCCACTATCCCACTCTGACTGTCCATCTTTTGTTTCTCATTCTTCATGAATGACCATTCTTCCTTATTTTCTAGCCATACATATCTTTGATTATATTTTATATGCTAGCTTACCTCTGATGAATGATTTTCAGTACCATTCTGGTGCCAGCTTACCCTCAACTGTGTCTTTTCACTGCCTTCTAGATAACTTGTCATTTTAATTATTCAAAGATTGTGATATTCCATGAACTCACAATGACAGATTATCCTTGGGGTGGGGGAGAGTGGGTGGGTGATAGTAGTATTATATGAGTGAGCTTTTGTACTGTGTTTTATAGTTTTGTAGGTTCTGATACAATTATTACTGGATGGTCAATATTCCAAAACATATATTTTGCTGAGAGTGGGTAAATAGCATCATATTTTTTGGCATAAATTCAGAGAAATGTTGTATTCTAGTGACCCAATGAGGGTATTGGCACAATAAAAAATTTAGACTTTCTAAAGGAAATCTTGAAGGGGAAAAATGGCATTAAAAATCAGGAAGATTTCTTTTCTTCATCTTTCTCCAAGAAAGATTAAGCATCTAAAGCTAGACACTCAGACTCTAATTCCAATAACTTCAGTAACTTATGCTTCTCTCACTATTTGAAGGTCTGGTGATCAGAACTCCCAAATTATCCAGTATTAAAAGCTGCATGCACTGCCAAGTATAAATTTTAATCAAGTCTTAAAATTGAAATCCTGTTGGTAAATATTTTGGCTGAATGTTTTCTACTGAGGTAGGCGCTTAGCCAAAATAGTTGTCAACTGAGCTGAAAATTTGTTCTTTTCAATTGCAATTCACTAGTTTTTTTGTCATTCTCCTTTTGTAGATAAAACTCATTGTAGAAAAACATATGAACAAAAATGGAAATTAAAATCTCATGCCCTAACATATTCAATACTTAATTCTCAAAGATTTGTTATTTCACTTGGGTAGGCCTTCCATCCATCTCCACTTTCAATGATAAAGATCATGATCTCTATATGCCTTCACAGAAGAAGACCATGAGTGACTCTTATCATCTCCCAACTCTGTCTTCTCACTGACTGTCTTCCATGTCTAGAATGTTTTTCCTTTTTGCCTCTACCTTTTGGGTTCTTTGTCTTCTTTCAAGACTCAGCTATAACTTGATTTTCTGCAAGAGGTCTTCTTTGTCTCTCCGCATTGATAGCTCCTTTACTGAGAAGACATTTCATTTTCTCCCTCCTTTCCTTCCTTTTTCTCTCTCTTTCTCCATGTATACACATATATTTTTATTGTTGTTCTTCAGTTACATGTGATTCTTTTTGACCCCATTTGAGTTTTTCCTGGTAAAGATACTAGAGTGGTTTGCCATTTTCTTCTTCAGCTCATTTTACAGATGAGAAAACTGAGGCAAATGTGATTAAATGACTTGCCCAGGGTCTCATAGTCAGTAAATGCCTGAGGCTGGATTTGAACTTATCTTTCTCTCTATCTGTCTCTCTTGCCCCCCCTTCTTCTTTCTCCTCCTTCCTCTTTCTCTTTTTTTTCTCTTTTCCTCTTTCTTTTTCCCCCTCTCCATTCCCCCCACCACTGACTGGTATGCAGCCCTCTGCTGATGAGATTCTCTGAACTTGACTAGGTTTATCTTCTGTTGCTAGGTAACCTTTCCAGCTTGATGGTACCCATCATAGCTTGAGTCTCTGTGACAAAGCTTTTGAGAGTCCAGGGCTTCTGATGAAGTATTAAAATAGGACGTGTGGTGAGGATTGACCTTGCCTTTTCCCATGACCATAGTAATAAAAATGACTATGATAAAAAATAAATAATAGAATAACATCAAGGAAATTATGAGGCAAGACAAATTCAGAAGTGTAAGTAGGAGAGAAAAGGATTAATTAGAATAATAAAACTAGGAAGGATCTTAGAGATAAAGGATCCCAATGTTTCCTCTCCCTCTCTTTCTCCCTCTCTTTCTCCCTCTCTTTCTCCCTCTCATCTCTCCCTTTCTCCCTCTCTTGATGAAACAAAGTCCCTAGACAGCATAAGGATTTGCTCAAGGTCATTGGAATATTGGAATAGCTCATGTTGGGTTTTGGAATAGCTCATGTTAGAACACTAATAATAGCCAACATTTAGATTGTGCCACAAGTTTTACTGAATGCTTTACATATACTATCTCATTTGATGTTTAAAATGAACCTTTGGAGTTATTATTGACTCTTTTTTATGGATGAAGAAACTGAGGTTGGAAGGAGTAGAGTGACTGGCCCAGGGTCACACAGCCAAGTGTCTGAGTACTAATATCTATACTTTTATTTTCCTGTCTGAAGGCTAGCACTCTATCCAAGAACAGAGCCAAGATTTTCCATTGCCTTACTCTTAACCCTTTCCACTATGCCACATATTAATCAGATATGGTTTGTAATAATGGGCATTAAAATATAATATGTAGTCTGAGCTCAGAATCAGAAAGTCCTGGGTGCGTCTCCCCTTTGACATATATTGATAGTATGACCTGGACAAGTCATTTAACTTCTCTTTATCTCAGTTTCCTCAACCATAAAATAAGGATAATAATAATACCTCCATCCCAGAATTGTTATGCAGATCAAATGAGATAACATTTGCATAATACACTTAACGTGGTACCAGTATGTAGTAAGTGCTATATAAATGCTTATTCTCTTTCTCAGGGACTCTATCTGCTGCAGAACAAGGGCTGATATGAATTGGTAGAAGGGATTTCCTTATTGTGGGCTCCTTATACCAATGTCTAGACAGGTCTAGAAAAATGGTAGAATCCATCTTTCTTTTTAAAGGGGGGGAAGAGTAAGTCATCATTTCTCCTTGAAGGTGAAATAGCAGGACCACCTTATTTCCTCCTCTTCTCCTCCCTCATCCCTACTATTTCACATCCAGGAGGAATGAATAAGCAAATGAAGCAAACAAAGGAAACAAGAAACATAATTTAAAAGAAGATAATTAAGTTTGCCTGTCCCATGATACTAATAAAGGCAGAAAATATAGAAAAGATAAAGGTTATTGTAAAATCTAAATAGGGAATTTTAAACCAAGGGCTTCCTGCCTATTTTTTCCCAGCCTTTGTCTAAAAAAAATGAAACATATGAATATTTATTGGAATCTTATCTTTCTAAAATGTGGAATTAAAATGAGTGTTTTATGAACAAGAAATAATAGTCATTGTCTCTTTATCAGTTTGCAGACTTTTCTTGTTTCCCTGTTCAATTATTTGTATCATTCAAGTAGCCTTAATCAGCTGGTTGACTAGGTAGAGAAATGCATGTGGAAAGATACAAGTACATTAGCCCCTTCTGACCCAGCTCCCCTGATAATAGAAGAATGAGAGGGGGAGTATGGGTAAACCCCATCTTTTGCTGGCTAGGTTTTGCAGTGTATGCTTGCTTTTTCAGCAAAAACTCAGCATCACTGGAATCCTAACCACTGGATCCAAACCAAAACTGGAATCCTATTCTCCTGCTTGCTGGATCACTGGCGACATTTATGAAATGGTTGGTGGTCAATGGATTTTCCTGTCAGTCAGCCCAAGCCAGCTCTCATAACCTTCTGTGCTGATTTGGTTCTCATTATGAGGTATTTCACAGGATATTGTAACTACCACCACAGTCCATATTTAGAAACTTGGCCCATGGATGGCATAGAAATCCAAATATAATGAAAGTATTTTAGAATTGGAAGGTTCCTCAGAGATCATGTAGTCCAACTCCATCAGTTTACAAAAAGAGAAACTGAGACTCAGAGACTAAAATGATAACAAAGATGCGACTGCTAATAAGTGGGCGAGCTGCTGTTTGAGTCGTAGATCTCTGGAGCCAGTATTCTTGCCACTGTGTCATGCAAGGAGACCTCCAAAACTAACCTAAGTGCCACAGTGAAAAACAGAGCTTTGGAAAAGACCTCGATCCAAATATTGCCACTGATGCTCACTACCTGTGTGACTTGGGAAAGTCCTTGAACGGCCCTGAATTTAAATTTCCTCACTTTTGGAATGAGGGAGTCAGACTAATGAGCTTTTGAGATCTCTTATGGGTAGCATCAAAGTTAGGAACCTATGACACTCAACAGCCTGAACTTGTTCGGGGAAATGTTGGCCACCTACACATAGGCAGGCTTAGCTGTGTGTATATCTATTGATAGGGCAGTTAAGTGGTGCAGTGGATAGAGAAATCAGGAAAACTCATTCTCCTAAGTTCAAATCTGGCCCCAGGCATTTATTAGCTGTATGATCCTGGGCAACTCTGTTTGCCTCAGTTTCCTCTTTGTAAAATGATCTGGAGAAGAAAATAGCAAACCGCTCCAATATCTCTACCAAGAAATTCCCAGATGGGGTCATGAAGTCAGATATAATTAAAATGGCTGAACAATAACAACAAATACCTATTGATCTATGTGATAAACAATATGGTTATCTAAACACATATACAAAAATATATCTATACACATTATATATTTATAATACATATACACGCAAATATATACACACATATGTATATGTACATATATATACACACATGGATGTATCCACATACAAATATATATAAACATATATGAGATATGTAGCTACATGTTGATGTACCTAAATGTTTGACCCAAAAGCCCTCCTCTCAGGACCTTAGTGTGTGCTACATGCAAGGGACCACCACTTGAGGGAAATATTTGAGAGAAGTATTCCACAGTCAGGAAATGTTGGTGCTTTCTTTTGCAGATTGGGCAAATACCTGGAATGATGCCCTAAAATTGATTGCTAAAGGAGGTGGTAATACTTTTCCCCCAAGGTCTTTGAACTAAGAAGAGATATTTCTCTACCCAGTAAGGATCTTTTCCAAGGAAGGAAAATGAGTAGTCATGATGACTCCAAAAAGATCTAAGATGGGATCCTCCTGACTCAGTTTCCCAGTGGTATTCTTTTGAATAAGAAGCCACCTAACTATTCCTGAGTCTGGCTTAAGGTGAAATTGTTACTATCATGTATGTGCTCTCAGATCAAGGCCTAAAGGACCTGTTTTGATGGTATTATAATCATGTCCCTGCTTTTTTTCTGTTATGGCAAGTTTTTATAATCAGAACAAATGGTCAGTAGAAGCCATGAACACAATTTGAAAAAAAAAAAAAAAAAAAAGCATGGTCATTAAATCCTAAAGTAGGTAAGTGAGTATTTGACCTAGTTATCTATCTATTGCTAGATGCATATATTTGTCTATTTATTTTAGCATTCCTGTTGTTGTTGACTTTTGTCACTTTTCCCTTCAGTTTTTCAGCTGGTCTCAAGAGGATCTTGTTTCCAGTAAATATCTTAGTGCAAATTTGCACTTCTTCTTAGGAAGTAGACAAGATAAATGTCTTGGAGGGTATAGTGAAATAAATCCTTATAAAGCTTTCAGAGAATTGAGATATTTGCTCCTCTCTCCTTCGCCCCCACCAAGTCACACTTGGTGAGGCTTGTTGAGGTGAGGTACCATCTTAAATGAAAAAGTATCCATGGAAACATTAAATTGGGGGCAGAATTTCCTATCAAAATTCTACTTCATTGTAGCATTTAACTGTTGGGACTTGGGTGTGAGAGTGTTGGTCATTTCTGTCTCTTTAAATTTATTATCCACTTAGCTCCCATCTTTTTGCCCTGGTTAGAAATCCTGACTTAGCTGACTCGTGGAGACCTACTAAAACAACATATGTTACATAAAACAAACCAGTCTCTCCCCTGGTCCTTTGTGAGCAAGTGTCTCTGTTTTACATCATCTCAGTTTTCTGGTCATTTGTCATAAGTTTCCAGGTTGGTTTGTCACCACTTCATTTATTTTTATAGCTTAGTTATAATGTGCTTTTTTGGGGGAAAGGGAAGGGAGTAGTAGCATCCTTTGGTTTTGAAATCTCTCCCCATTACCACAAATGGAGAGAAGATATAAATTCCCTGTCCAGTTTGGACTATCTTCTAGAGATCCTGGCTGGACTTGTCACTATACTGTGTTTGACTAGAGTACTTTAAATCGGGAAAACTTGGGTTGGGTGACCATTATGAACATTTAACAACTGTGATGATTTATAGGGAACAGACTCTACTCCCCTTAGTCTCAGTGTGTTTTTTTTTTAATCTGTAAAATGGAGATACTAATACTTGCAATTTTTGCCTCAAGAGACTGTTGTGAGGTTCAAATGAGAGCATGTGTGTGAAGTTGTGTGGACAGGCTTCTATAAGGTTTATTGTGCCATATAAATGGCAATTGTTGTTGTTGCTGCTCTTTGTTGTTATAGTGATCCCAGTAGTCTAACTACCCCAGGATAGAAGTTAGTTTAGGTAGTTCGATCATAGAAATAGGATTGTAGAATCCTGAACTAATAGGCTCTTCAGAGGTCCTTTAGTTGAATCCATTTTACAGATGAAGAAACCGAAGACAAAGGAAATGATATTCTTTGGACAGGGTCATAGAGGGAGCACTGTATTAAAACCCTAGGCCACCATTTTCAAAAGTGAGACTCAGCTCCATTATACACTGTCAGATAAGACAGATATTAATCTTTTCTTTTGCCTCCTTGAGAAGGTGAGACATACTACTATGGGGACTGGGAGGATCCTGGAGAGATTGGAAACTCAGGGATGAAACCTCTCTTCCCTTGCCTTCCTTAGATAATCAGAATGAGGAGAGGTTGTTACTACAGTTGTTACTTGTCCTTCATTCTCAAAGAGAACCATGGCATTAGGAAGGGGATTCCCTGACTTTTGCAAGTAAATTGGATTTAAATGAGGGAGGGCTGTACAAAGTCACTGTTCTCACTTTCTCCTTCAGAGCCATTTGGGTCCAGTAGCAAGATATAGATCAAGATGGCTGCAGATGTAGTGGAGACTACCTTTTTAAAGTTAAGATCTTTCCCAGGTCTCTGATTAAAGCAACATCCATTCTGTGATTAATGCTAGGTAAGGAATCAGACAAAGAATAACCTTTTTTACCTAGTCAAAAAAAATTACAATAGTCTGGGAGGGGAAAAATCTCAAGGTTTCTGGCCAAAAGGAAAACAAATGCTATTTATGTTTGCTCTGAGCCATCAGGGCCCAAACAATGAGTCAGGGTTGGTCTGGGATTTATTGTTAGCCAATCAATGAGAGCCAAAGTGATTTGGGTGTAAGACTTAGTACTTATGAAGGAAAACTAGACTGTAAACCTCAACATATATTGAAAGACTTCAGAGATCAAAATTTATATTATTTTGGGAAGAGCACCCCAAAGATTATGATACCCTATGTAGATGGAGGAAGCAGAAGAAAGCAAGGTAAGGAAAGTGAGACAGGGAGAGGTACAAGGCACAAGAAGAAGGAGCTGTGTTGGAACTGCCAGCTGGAACTGGCCCTAGTTGGGCCCTGGTGGGCAACTCCTAGTATTCATAAGTTGTTTTTTGTCCTTCTTTCTCGAAGAAGATGATGATGACATCAGGAAGGTGATATCATAACTTGTAAGTGAATTGAACTTAAGTGAGGGAGGGCTACGGAAATACATTAGTCTATAGTCTACTGCCATACTACCCTGAACTCACCCAATCTCCTCTAATCTAGAAAGCTAAGCAGAGCCTGGTCTGGGCAGCAGTTGGATGGGGAGATCCCTGGAAATACCAGGTGCTGTATGCTTTTACTACAGTGATACATAATGTACTAAAGGATGTGGTACCTATGTCTTGAGTTATACCACTGGATTAACCTCCTGGAAAGATGAGAAAAGTGGACCTATTGTAAACTGATGTTGTAATCCAGCTTCTGCTTTCTTCCCAAACTCAGAACCACCTTCCAGTCTTGCCATAGTAGCTCTACTTTCCTGGCATGAAGTGGCAAACTATTTCAGATGTGGAAAATGGGCAGAATGGCCTTAAAAGAAGGGTCTGGAATACACTTAAGTTGGAAGAAAGAAAACAGAAGTCTAGTAGCCTTTTTTCCTTATCAAAATCTCAGTTATAATATAATCTTTTTCCCCTTGCTTCTGCCTATGTCCAGCTTTAGAAATGTCCACTCTAGAAATAAGTAGTTCTGAGCATTAAAAAATGAGATTGCAAATCTTTCTAACCCTCTAGATCTAGCTGGTTCCAGATCATGCTTCCCATACCAGTCACATCCACACTCCCAGAACAATTGTCCAGTTACAATATGAATAGTTGTAAAGCTGAGTGGATTAAGGCTGACAAGAAGGGGAGATGTAATGTCTGAATGCTGTTACCTATTAGTTTGTGAAAAATAATGACTTTTTGGTATATAATTATAGCCTTGATCATGCTTTTCTCAGTATTCAATAGGTACTATATCTTTGTGAATCACAAAGATATATTGTAGTATCTACCATTTCCTTGCAAAATTTCAACTGGGTTCCTTAAGAAAGGCTGGAATACTAATACATTGTTAGTGGGCTTGCAAATTGATCCAACAATTTTGAAGAGCAATTTGGAACTATACTCCAAAGGCCACAAGGCGGTGTCTACCCTATGATCCAGCAATACTATTATTAAACCTGTATCATAAAGAGATCCTAAAAAGGGAAAAGAACTCACATGAACAAAAATATTTACAGCAGTTTTTTGTGGCAACAAAGAATTGGAATTTGAATGGATATCCATCAATTGGGGAATGGCTGAACAAATTGTAGTATATGAATGTAATGGAATAATATTGTTCTGTAAAATGATGAGCAGGGAGATTTTAGAAAAATCTGAACTGATGAAAAAACACAAACTGATGCTGAATGAAATGAACAGAACCAAGAGAACATTGTATACACTAATAGCAACATCGTGTGATGATTAATATGGTAGATTTGGCTCTTCTCAGCAATGCTATAATCCAAGAAAATTCCAAGGGACTCATGATGGAAAATGCTGACCACAGCCAGAGAAAGAACTATGGAATCTGAATGCAAATCAAAGCATATTATCTTTGGTTTTTGTTTTCTTTCTCGTGGCTTTCTCTACTTACTCTGAGTCTTTTTTTCTACAAAATGACTAATGTCGAAATGTACTTAACATCAGATTGCTTTCTTGGGGATGGGGAGGAATGAGAGGGAGGGATAAAATTTTGGAGTCCAAAATCTTACAAAGATGATTGTTGAAAACTGTCTTTACGTGTAATTGGAAAAAAATACTATTAAGTAAAAAAAAATCTTTCTAGTAGCAATGAATTAATCTTCTATGGCTACAATGAACCCCTCCATTTTTTGTAAATGAACCTACTTGACTCTGGTGAGTTTTTTGTTTTTGTTTTTTAACATTTGCTGACACACTGTGGGTTGTTCATATGAGTTTTTACCTAGAAAGGGTCTTTTGGTTCCACTTTAGAATCTGTCTGATCATGGTCTCCAGGCAGTGCTAAGTCAAGATGTTACATTCTACATGCCCAATGGATTGTATGTAATCTCAGTCTTGACCATTGCTATCTGCAGTAGTGTCTGTTTTAAGAAGTATTTTGGTAAGTTTTTAACCTGCTTGCCATACATTAGTAAGAGATGTACTCTCCCAGTACATGGAGATACAAATACAATGAATGAAATAATTCTTGCTCTCAGGCAGCTTGTGTTCTGATGAGAGATACAAGAAGTATGTATGTAATATTAAGAATAAATATAAAGAGAATATATTTTTGTGGTTTATTAGTTTCAGTTGTGTTTGATTTTTTATGACTCCATCTGGCATATTTTTCCTCACAAAAAAATGCTAGAGTAGATTGCCGTTTCCTACTCTAGCTCAGTTTTGCAGGTGAGGTACCTCAGAGATACTGTGGATTTGATTCCAGACCAGTGAAATAAAGCAAATATTGCAGTCAAATGAGTCACGTGAATTTTTTGTTTTCTCAGTGCATAAAAAAGTTGTTTACATTATGCTGTAATCTATTGAGTGTACAATCATATCATGTCTAAAAACAATGCACATTCCTTAAACAATACTTTTTAATTTTTTAAATTTTACTGTTGTATTATTTTTTCAAATACAAGGAAAGATGATTTTCAACATTCATTTTTGTAAAATTTTGAGTTCCAATTGTTTTTTTTCTTCATCCTTTCCTTTACCTGCCCAAGACAGAAAGTAATCTGATAGCGGTTATAGATGTGCAATCAAATTTTGATGTCTTTCCATATGAATCATTTTACAATACTTTGATGCCAAAAATGCTTACCATCATTTGAGTTCAGTGAGTCCTAATCTTTTTGCTGGTGGGGAGTATTGTCTTGATGTTGATGGCTCCTGACTGATCAGGGTAGTGGTTGCTGAAGTTTGGGGTGGCTGTGGCAATTTTAAAAAAGTAAGACAATGTGCAGTTAGGTGGCTCAATGGATAGAGCACCAGCCCTGAAGTCAGGAGGACCTGAGTTCAAATCGGGTCTCAGACACTTAATACTTCCTAACTGTGTGATCCTGAGCAAGTCACTTAACCTCAATTGCCTCAGGAAAAAAAGAAAAGAAAAGAAAAGAAAAAAAGACAATGAAATTTGCAGCATCAATTGAGTCTTCCTTCTATTTGAGCACTTGGAATCTATTTGTATGATTATTAATTGGCCTAATTTCAGTATTGTATTTCAGGAAATGGGGGGCCTCAAGACAGATGGGGAACATAAGATTGGTGGAGCAGTCAGAATACATATAACATATATAGATTAAGTTCTCTATTTCATATGGATATGGTCCCAGTATCCCAAAGCAAAGTTCACTGATAATAGCTCACTATAAGAGATATAATAGTAATGGGAAATTTTGAAATATTGGAATATCAAAGTGTGTCACAGATACCATGTGAACACATGGTGTTGGGAAAATGGTGTTGATAGACTTGCTCAACACAGGGTTGTCACAAACAATTAAGGAAGAAAGAAATCAAGTTGCTGCAATTTCTGTGATGTGTTATAAATTTGGGATGGAGGACACTAGCATGTGGTGGAATCAAGAAAGACTTCATAAGGAACATCATGCTTAATCTGCATCTCCAAGGAAGAAATGAAGAAGAATGTTTTCCAGGCCTATGGGATGGCTGGTGCAAATACATGGTGGCAGGCTCTGGAGTGTTGTGTGTAAAGAGCAGAAAAAAAGGCAATTTGGATGCATTCAGAGTATGGAAGGGGAAGTAATTTGGACTAGACTATAAAGCGATTTTTACAAAAAAGTTTACATTTGGTTTTATGGGTAATGGGATGTCACTGGAGTTTATTGAGCAGTGGAATCTGAAAACATCTGTTGGCTGTTTTGCTTTATAAGTCATTGTGGGCATTATCATCATCAGTCATCATCATCATCATCATCATGTTCTTTCTCTCTCTTTTTACAAAGAATTCAGATAGAATTACCCCAATCTAAGTCACTGCCCTACTATTATTCTTTTATAATTAATGTTCTGCAGGCTTTATAAATAAGTAAATATGACTGCAATTGAATAATTATAAGGATATTAATTCATCTTCCTTGAGCTCACTGAAAACATCTTTGGGACAACTCCAGTAGGAGATTGAACAAGGGAAGCTAGCTTTAAATAGTGCCTGCTTCATACCTGGTATTGTGCTAAGCAAAAATAGATATTGCTTCATTTGATCCTCACAACAATTGTGAAAGATAGGTGCTATTATTCTCCCCATTTTCCATTTAAGGAATTGAGGTGGACAGAGATGATCTGCTCAAAGCTCAGGGCACTGTGCACTATGATGCCATCTACCAAGAACAATAACAGGAATGACATATACCTTGTTCTAGAACCCCATGTTTTTAATTCCTACTTCTGTGTCACCATATTTTGAAATATTTTCATTCTGTGTAATTTGGAAATATAGCACTGAATATGAAAATATCTATTAAAAACATGGATCTTACAGGATCAATTTTATGTCCTACTGGTTGTAGGCAACAATTCTCTCTACCATGATGCTCTGGTTTCAGGACAGTTTATTTTTTAGATTATTAGAGAATATTGGGGGGTATTAATGCCCTCCCCTCTTAAATACTGCATTCTCCCTCCTCCCAGGATAGAAATCCAGGAGTCATTCACTGGCCTAATCTCATTCTGATCAGCATGGAACTTTGTTGTGGTTCAATCATTTCAGTCCTCTCCAATTCTTTGTGACCCCTTTTGGATCTTGGCAAAAATGCCAGAGTGATTTGCCATTCCTTCTCTAGCTCATTTTACAGATTAAAAATATGAACTAAATAAGGTTAAATGATTTGTTCATAGTCACCTAGCTAATAAATGTCTGGAACTACATTTGAACTTGGGTCTTCCTGGTTCCAGAGCCAACACACTCTCTGCTGTACCCATTAAAGTTTAGATGTATTTTACTTCTGACCTATTCTAGTTAACTTTTCCTTAGGCACCCAAGTGGCTTCCCTCTCCTTAGGGCTCCCCATGTTAATGCTAAGTTTAGTATAGATAACTGATTGGCTTAAACTTCTGTGACTCATGACTTCTGAGTTTGGGAGATCTACCATCCTCAGCCTTCCTGGTAGCTGGGATTACAGATGTGTATCACTATGTGTAGGAGTACTAATCTTTTAATAACTGTGTTGGAGATGATAAGCACTGTTTTTCATGAATATTGTATAGATTTTATTTAGAAACTTTCTGGTTGCATTGTCCATTTTACTATGCTCCAATTACATCTCAAAATAGGTTTTGCATGAGCATTAATTCTTTAAATATGAGCTTTGTCATCAGTCTGCCAGTAAATCTCTTAACATGAGTACTCAGCTTTCTTCTTGATGACACTAACACTATATGTATCTTGCCTAGAGAAGACCAAGATGTTTTTAAATATTTTCATTCATTGGTCCTGTTTGATCTCCAGATTCAAGCTGAAATATATTCTCTATTCTTTCTTGGTGCTCTTCTAGAATTTTAACTTTCCATATATTCAATCAAAATGATATTTTAATATAGTTGGAGAAAGTTTCTATGATATGAAATTGCTGTTTATTTTTAGTGTAGTCACAAATAACTTGATGCCATCCATGTATTTCAATTAATGATATTTTGATATAACTGTCTCTTTGTCTTGAAAGACAGACTTAGTTTTGTTTTAGTTTAGTTTAGTTTTTGTTTTTATTTTTTGCTGAGGCAATTGGGGTTAAGTGACTTGCCCAGGGTCACACATGAGGAAGTATTAAGTGTCTGGGATCAGATTTGAACTCAGGTCTTCCTGACTTCAGGGTTGGTGCTCTATCCACTGCACCATCTAGTTGCCCCATATTTAGTTTTATTCAGAAGTAAGAATAATGGATTAAAATGTGTTTCTATGTTTCCTAGGAACTAACCATTCTTGCATATTCTTGTTTCTATTCCGCTCCTATCCATTCCTCTGCCTGCAATTGTAAAATGAGGGGGTTAAATTAAATAATTGCAGACATCTCTTCTAGATATAAACTTCTTATTATCTTCCTTGATTCTTCTCTCCATTCTAATAATTTCAGAATGTTCCAGTTTAAATGATCTTTCCTAGTTTCCTTAGGGAGGTCATTACTAATTGCCTTCATGTAGTTTTTTTTTTCCTTTTTCTTGGCCTATATGAAAATATCGATTCTGAAACAAGGCAAACAAAATTGTTGACATTAGATGACAAACTACTGTTGCTCTGATTCTGCAGTATCCCAGGAGAGAGTTGGGAGGGTAGATTGGGGAAAACATTTTCTAAATCAAGAGTAAAGAAGTCATTCTTCATTTCGTCTCTGGGCTGTAGCCAACCAATTACTTCTTCTCCCCTACACTACCCTGCCTTTTTAGAGAATCCTTTATGATCTTCTGTGAGAGATGCAAAGAAAGAAGAAGTAGTCCTGACTTCTGTGAGTTGATAATCTAGAGGGGGAGTCCATAGTAAAATTAAGCTTGTGTCAGTCTACATTTATATATTTACCAGGCCAACCAAGTAGAGTTTTTCTAGGCTACTTTTTTTTTAGAATGGGGGAGGTATTGTTATATTGATAACTTTTGTTTTAATCTCATAGTAGAATCACCATTCCACTCATAGTCACTGAAATTCCACATACACCCTCCACCATGACAAGCAAAAACATCTGTAGTAGTGACTGTATATAAAAATGTACATCACATTCCATACTAGTATGTCCTAACTCTTTGCCATGAATAGGGAAGGGGCTTTTTTGTTTTTGTTTTTGGGTTTTTTTTTTTTTTTGGAAAAGGAAATTATATCAATTTAAACTAGAAACTCCAAGACTAGTAGCAATTAGGCCAATAAAATAAGTTTGAGAAGTACTTTTTAAAAACACTTAAACAACAAGGAACAAAATATGACTAATTAAAGAAAATCTACCCCTTGTAAGGCTGTTAAAACTTAATAGTCTTGGGGCAGCTAGGTGGCGCAGTGGTTAGAGCACCAGCCCTGAAGTCAGTAGGACCTGAGTTCAAATCTGGTCTCAGATACTTCCTAGCTGTGTGACCCTGGGCAAGTCACTTAACCCCAATTGCCTCAGCAAAAAGCAAAAATAAAAAAAAATAAAAAAACTTAATAGTCTTTGTAGGTATATTTAGTCATTAACATCTAGATTATAGGGCATCTTAAACTTTTTCTGCTTGCAAGCCCTTTTCACTCAAAATTTTTACATGAATACTAGTGTATAGGTATATGAAATAGGTATACAAATCAAACATTTACTGATAATAAATCACAATTTTGCAATTTCCACGTTCAGTTACAAGATACCTTGTGGGGTCACAAATCACAGGTTTAGAAACTTAGAAAATTATACCAAGAATGGTATAGTAGAATTGTTTTGTTTAGTTTCGGAGGAATACTGAGGCAAGAAAATGAGGTAAAGGCAATGAATGATCATTATAAGTTGATGACAATAAACTAATCAAAGTACAGATTGAGACATATGGTAAGTCAACGTAGTATGATGGGAAAAGCCCTGCACTTAAAATCTGGAAAATTGAGTTCAAATCCTGGTCCAGATCCTTAGTAGCTGTGGGATTTGGGACATCTTATTTCAGTTCTGAGCTTTTGCTTCTTGGTTTTCTCATCTATGAAATAGGGATAATCAATCAATCAGATTACCTGTGATGTGTCTGGCACTGTTTTAAGCATTCAAGATACAGTAAAAAAGAATGAGACAATCCCTACCAGCAAGAAGTTGATGTTCTTAGGGAGAAAGCATGAAAAGGAGTGGAAAGAAGGAAATAAGGGAGGGAGGAAGGAAAGAAGGAAAAGAAAGAGAGGAATGGAAAGAAGGAAGAAAGGAAAGAAAGGAGAGAGGAAGAAGTTGGTATTTGAGATGCATCTTTCTACCATGTTAGATGGTCAGAATGAAGGCATAAAGATAGAAGATGGAAAGTCATGTGTGAGAAACAGAAAAAACAGCATAGCTAGATCTGAGTACGACATCTGCTCTTCTCAATGGAGCCATTGTAATGTTAAGGATAGAGAAGAAGTCAAAGAACATTAAAGACCTTGAATTCAAATTCTGCCCTGGACATATACTGACTATGACCTTGGATAAGTCATTTTACCTCTTCACATTCTAGAAATTCTCTAAGATGGAAATCTTGGAGAAGGTGGTTGAGGAAATGTCTTATTCCCCAAATCAATGAAATTACAAATACTATAGGCTAAGAATTTATGGCTCTCAATTCTGTAATTAACCTCAATAAACTTCAATTTCCTCACATGTAATATGAGAAGATTAGAATAGATAACCTCCATTTCTAAAATTGATCCTATAACTTTTATCTGTCCCAAAGGTTATCTTTGTCATCTGGTAATTCATTGTCGAGTGAGTATCCTTTTGATGTGAAAAAAAAATCTGGATATACCCGTGTTATAATGCTACCACTAATATGAACAAATGGGTATATGAAAAGGCATTTAAATACTTTGTGCACATTCTCATTGACAAAGGAATTACAAGTTAATTCATTTATCATTAAGTGGTATTACAAAATCAATCAAGTCAGTGAAACCTTGAAATAAATATATCACATATTTGATGATAAATGGATAGCATCTGGCTTCCTCCTGCAATACACTCCTTTCAAAAAATCTATTTAAAGCTTAAATACAAAATAGGAAAAGGAAAAAAAATATCATGTGCACAGCAAAACATAAGAGAATATTAAAAATATAAGACAATTTCTTTCCATTTCAAGAAAACCTATATGATAAATACTACACATTGTGTTCAGAGTTTTCCATCTTTTCTTTGCTTCCCTTCTATGACAATCTAAAAAAACTCCTATGTCTATCCAATACTTTGTATTTGGGTGGAAGAAGAATAGAAGACACAGGTGACTTTTGATAGGTTTATGATATTTTCTTTATCATAAGCACCCTATGCATCATTATCATTCTAGTAACAATGACTTTAAAGCATAATGCATGTTTTTTTTTTTAAATCTCGTTGACATTCTTCCAGAAAAATAAATTTTTTTCAGCTGATTAACAAGTCATAGTATTTATTACCCAGATGTTTTTTGAGAGAATTAAAAATAACACTAACAATAACCTTAGAAACAGTGGACCTCAAGATTTAACAAAAAAAAACAACTAGAAAGAGTCTTTGGAGATTAGTATCCAATAGATTCTGCTGCCATAAGATTTTGACATTTGGATATCTTGCCTTTGTAATGGGATAGACTGTTCACTTTTTAGGATCTGAGTCCAATGCCTTTCCATTTAAGTTTGAAAAGCTAGAGGTGTTTGAGCTTGGCTCAGCAATTTCTGTTAGTTGTGAACCACATTTGCAAATGGAAGTCAAGGGTGAGGTTTCAACTTAAAGGAATTACAATCTGCTGAGGGGAAGGGAAGAAAAAGGACAGGGGCACAAGAAAACAGCAGAGAACAGAGTCCAGATCCATGATTTCATTAGCACAGGAAACTCCGACATAAAGACATTCCCTTTATCAATGCTGATGATTATTTTATAGTTTCGGCATTTCCTATTACAGCAAGAGAGAAGGTACCTTGACTTGACTTGTATTGCAAATAAGTCTCAGAAGTAGGATTTTTGGATCTCAGATTTCCTTAGTTCCAAGGTAAATTCTCTATTATTATACCACACTACTTTTTCTAATAGGAGATAGAATGTGATAATGACAAAGGGAGATTTAGACAAGGGACCTTAAGAAAAAAAAAAAAAAGGAGGCGCAACCATATTTAGCCAGACCTATGAGGAAAATCTTCATGGGGAAGATGGCAATTTTCTTGGATTATGAAAAATGTGTAAACACACAGAAATGAAGAAGTATACATCAGGCATAGGAGAGGTAGAAGGAGATCAGGCTCATTGTAGCTCAAAGTTCCTGAAGGGGAATAATTTGAAAGAAAGCTGAAAAGATGGAGATTTTTCAGTAATAGACTAGAGTTATGTATTTTGTTCTCCAGCACACAGTAAGTACTTAACAAATGTTTATTGACTGGGATAAATAGAGAACTACTAAAGGTTTTTGAGCACAGTTGAATGGCACAGTCACTCCTATATACTGAGAAAATTATTTTGGCATATATATAAAATAAGATACATTGGATAAGAGAGAAGTTATTGCTGTTTTATCACTTCAGTTCTGTCTGACGCTTCATGATCCCACTTGGAATTTTCTTGGCAAAGATACTGGATCAGTTTTCTATTTCCTTTTCCAGCTCATTTTATAGTTGAGGAAACTGAGGCAAACAGGATTAAGGGACTTGCCCAGGGACTTACACAGCTAGCAAGTGTCTGAGGCAGGATTTGAACTCAAATTTTCCTGACTCTAAGCTTGATGCTCTATCCATGGCAGCACCTCACTGTTACAGTCACCCTAGCTCAGGCAGTGGTCATGCTAATAGATATAAAAGGACATATATAGAATCTATTTACATCTCTCTTGATATGTTTACATACATATATATGTGTGTATATATGTATTGAGATAGATTAGATAAAATATATAGGGAAGAAGGATGAATTTATGAAATCCAACAATAAAGCCAAAGAAAGAAGCAAGAATAGATGGCCATCAATCATAGGGTAATAGCTATAGAACCAGAAGGAGCCTTTAGAAATCATCAAGTCTAATCCCCTCAATTTACTTGTGAGGAAACTGAGGATCAGAGTGGTTAATAGACTTGTTAAAAGTCACACAGGCCACTGAAGAAAGCAACTAAGATTTGAATCCAGGTCCTGAGATTGTTGTGATAAAATTCTGTGATGAGAATCTGAGGCAAAAAGGTCTGAACATAATATATTCACAAAGCTAGCAGCTGCCAGTAATAGAGGTCAGTGGTCCCTCAGTGACCAGAGACACATCTGACAGAGCAGCCTTTTATATAATTGAAAGGGTAGCAGGTTATGTAGGATACCAAAAATAGTCTAGTGATGCAGAATAAACCAAGATTGTGACTGATCTATAACAAAGGTGGGCTGGACATTTTGTTTAATCATGCTGCCTTGCAAGAAGGGGTCTTGAGAATCTGTAGCAATGGGAAAAACACAAAATTAGTTAACATCCTCTGGAAATTCCCATGACAGATGCCCCTTAGCAACCGAGAGATCCACTGCTAAGCAAAATATATCCCCACTGGCTTGACTCATCCAACCCTCATCTTTCTTTTCTCCCTCAAAAGACATGACCTTTTGGGTACATAAGTGCTTACAAACTGTATTTCTTAGGTCTACAAAATTTAATTCCAATATGATATGGAGATATTAGTTACAGTGAGGTTCCTAGAGATTCCTACTATAACTTTTAACAAAATAGATTGTAATATAATTTAGTAATATCAAATTAGAAACTCACACCTAGGGATATGTCTCCAAAATCAGTTTTCTTTCCATTGTACCATTCTGTCTCCCTAAAAGCATGGTCATACTAGACATGGCATTATGCTCTAGAAAGATAAACACAAAAGTGAAAGTTTCTACCTTAAGGAGCTGACATCCTTTACTATCCATCTGGGGTTGAGTCACCATAACCATCTTAGTAAGATATCTATCTATAGGGAAGTTGTATACATGTTTTGCCTACTAGGAGTAAAAATTATGAGCTAAAGAAGTTGGATGTGTCCAGGGCAGGATATACATGTATACAAGCATAGTATATAATATATATGTTTATAGACACAAGACACTGGTTGGTGGACCTTCTAGATGTCCAGCCAGATATCTAATCCCGGATCCCATAAGCCACATGCATATGCTGCATTGGACATTTGTTAGTTCTATAGCTGCTTTTTTTTTCAGGGATCCCTCTCCATCTGTGTGAGTAATTCTGAGAGCCAAAGCCTGTTATGGCATGTTACATCCTACCTGGAAGATATTTTCACTAATAATTGTTATGATTGAAAGTAAAAAAGATGTGCCCTTGGGTTTTCCATTATACAATCTTTGTAACATTTTCTGGGCTATCCAACAGCTATCTTTACTCCAAAGAGAAACCCTGTTATTACCAACTCCCCACTCCCTATCATTGCTGTGTCCCTATTTTCTGATAATAAACCCACAATCATCAGCATCTTAAATAATTGTTTTTATTACTTGAGCTTTGCCATTCAACTCTAAGAAACTAACCATGTTTTCCCGTGACCCAAACTCAATATTTATATCTGAAATACAATCTCTCACCAAATAATCATGACTAGGAAGTAGATAACCAATGCAGGTGGAATTAGAATAGCATTAAACTGGATTTACTTCTGTAGATTTCTTTCATTTTCCTATCTTTTCAGGGTGATTCATATCACCTGGGGCAGGAGATAGGGTGATGGAAGCATCAAACTTAACATCATAAAGACTTGGGATCAAGTTTCCCCACTGACCCATCCCATTCCTCAAATCTCTCTTTAAAAAAATAATCTAAGCCCTGCCTTTGCCATCTACTTTCTGTGTGACTCTGGATAAGTCACTTAATCACTCAATGAATTAAGAAAACTCTCTTGAGAGTAGATATTGCAAACCTGCAATGTTAGAAGGAGTTTTCATCATCAGGAAGATCTCTGTTCTAATGAAATCACAGGTCCAATTACTGTGCCCTTTATTTTTCTTTATTTTCAATATCTGTATTATTTCTGAATATATTCTTCACTCCTCTCCTACCCACTGAGCCTTTTCTTGTAACAAAAAAAAGATGGAGAGGGAGAAGAAAAGGAAAAGACCCACCAATGCATGGGCAGCTAGAGTGCATAATGCATAGAGCCTGGAATCAAGAGGACTCATTTTCCCAAGATCAAATCTGGACTTGGACACTTACTAGCTGTGTGATCCTAGGCAAGTCATTTAATCCTGTTTGCCTCAGTTTCCTCATCTGTAAAATAAGCTAGAGGAAGAAATGACAAATCATTATAGCATCTTTGCCAAGAAAACCCCAATTCAAGTGATGAAGAGTTGGACACAATTGCAATAAATGAACAACAACCAATGTTTTAACCAGAAAGTTTATGTTCTTTTCACCTCTTCTCCAGTGCCAAGTGAAGGCTCCTTCTTGACTCTACCTAGAACAACACTCACTTCTCTGACAGTGCTATCAAAATAGTTCATCCCTTTTCAACCTACAAGTTTTGGGAGCTGGTTGAGTCCTTATCAGTCACTGGATTTCTTTGGGAAGTATCAATTGATGTCAGAACTTTCCCACTACTCTACTCACATTAAGTGGGGACTAAATCTTTCTTTTTGTTGTTGTTGTTGTATATTTATTTTTTTTAAATAAAGCTTTTTTATTTTCAAAATGTATGCATGGATAATTTGACATTATTGACCCTTGCATAGCCTTGTATTTCAGATTTTCTTCTCCTTCCCCTCACCTCCTCCCCTAGATAGCAAACAATTCAATATATGTTAAACATGTTAAAATATATGTTAACTCCAATATGTATAAACATATTTATACAATTCTCTTGCTGCACAAGAGAAATCAGATCAAAAAAAGAAAGTAAATGAGTAAGAAAACAAAATGCAAGCAAACAACAACTGATTAGGTTTGACTTTATGTGGAAAATGTTTTGTAGTTGTGTTCATATAGTTCCTGACTTTCCCCTGGAAGATAAGATTCCCAAATATTTTATACTATCGACAGTTATTTTGAATGGAATTATTTTTGCATCTCTTACTGCTGGACTTTGTTGATAATATATAAAAATGCTGATGATTTATGTGGATTTATTTTGTATCCTGCAACTTTGCTAAAGTTGTGAATTATTTTTAGTGGGTTTTTTTAGTTGATTCTCTAGGGTTCTCTAAGCAGACTATCATATCATCTGCAAAGAGTAATTTTTGGTTTCCTCATGAGCTACTCTAATTCCCTTTTTCTCTTTTTCTTTTCTTATAGCCAAAGATAACCTTTCTAATACAATATTGAATAGCAATGGTGATAGTGGGCAGCCTTGTTTCACTCCTGATCTTATTAGGAATGATTCTAGTTTGGGACCAAATCTTTCCTGATAGCTAAAGCTTAAGTTCAGCAACACATGATAATAGTGTGACTTCTATCAAGGCAGATACTTTTAACTGTTGGCTCCTAGCCACTGACAGAAACTGTTTGTTACCCTTCTTTTTGCTATCCTACAATCACATTAGAAAGTGCTAAAGCATCCAGTGTAAGTCAACATTGGATAGACATGAGGTGCACCCTGACTGATGACACACTATTTCTCATTACCCACCTAGTGGATTATTCCTGTAGAACTATGGTTATCCCCTCATTTGAGGGATCTTCTCTTTCCCATATAACTCACACTACTGGGAAGGAGCAATTGAGAGGCACTGAGTACAGTGTAGTGGAAAGGTCACTGATTTAATCACATTTCTGCCACTTCTTACTTCTGTACTTTGGGGGAAGTTAGCCTCTTGGGACTTGATTTGCTTAATGAAGAGATTGGATTTGATGAGCTCTAAGAACTTTTGATATTATAGAGGGACTCAACCTTTTCAGAGTCATGGACCTCTGATACAACCTATAAAACCCTTCTCTGAATAAAGGAAATCAATTATATTGAAATACAGTTCCAAAATATTGTTTAAAACCCAAGAAGTTACTGGATTCCAGGGTTAAGGAATTAAGACATCTCTGAGATACCACTACATACCTCTCAGATTGACTAAGATGACAGAAAAAGATAATGACGAATATTGGAGGGGATGTGGGAAAATTGGGACACTGATACATTGTTGGTGGAATTGTGAACAGATACAAATTGCTCTCCAGAATGGTTGTGTAACTATGCTCAAAAAGTTATCAAACTTGCATACCCTTTGATCCAGCAATGTTTCTACTGGGCTTATGTCCCAAAGAGATCTTAAAGGAAGTAAAGGGACCCACATGTACAGAAATGTTCGTGGCAGCCCTTTCTGTAATGGCAAGAAACTGGAAACTGAGTGGATGCCCATCAATTGGAGAATGGCTGAATAAATTATGGTATATGAATGTTATGGAATATTATTGTTCTGTAAGAAACAACCAGCAGGATGATTTCAGAGAGTCCTGGAGAGACTTGCATGAATTGATGCTAAGTGAAATGAGCAGAATCATGGCAACAACAAAATTATATGATGATTAATTCTGATGGGTGTGGCTCTCTTTAATAATGAGATGATTCAGACCAGTTCCAATGACCCTATGAAGAAAAAAGCTATCTACATCCAGAGAGAGGCCTATGGGAACTGGGCATGGATCACAACATAGTATTTTCACTCTTTTTGTTATTGTTTCCTTGCATTTTATTTTCTTTCTCATTTTTTTTCTGGTTTGGCTTGATTTTTCTTGTGCAGCAAGATAATTGTTTAAACATGTATGCATATATTTCATTTAATATATATTTCTACCATGTTTAACATATATTGAACTATTTTTCATCTAGAGAAAAGATTAAGGAAAGGGAAAGAAAATTGGAACACAAAGTTTTGCAAAGGTTAATGTCGAAGAATCATCCATGCGTATGTTTTGAAAAATAAAAAGCTTTAATAAAAATTAATTTAATTTAATTTAAAAAGAACTTTTGCCCAACATTTCCTGCAGCATTCTTTCCTTAGTACAATTAATTGGGAATTGTTTCTACTCTATATTATCAATAAATGAATAATAACAAAATCTAGCATTTCTACATATTATCTCATCTTATTTTTATAGCAGTTCTGTGAAGTAAGTGCTATCCCTGTTTTATGGTTGAAGAAACTGAAAATGAGAATTTTAGTGATGAGGGTCACAAAGCCAGGAATTTGGCCTGAGGCAGGATTTGAACTCAGAACTTCTTGATTCTAGACCAAACAGTCTTATTGACTGGGCCATCTAGCTACCAAAAAGTACTCTTGTATGTGCTATATACCAAATCCTACTAGAAAGGTTCTTGAAGTTAATAGTTGTTCTGCATATAGTAAGTGCTTATTGAGTTGAATTATACAAAGTACAATCCTTGACCTCAGAGAATTGATAATATTGATAGTGGTGAGCAAATGATTATATATGTGAATGCATTTCTTGTTTTTGTTTAATGATAAATTTTATTAGTATGCTGCCTATAAGCTCCAGCAAATTCCTAATTAACTATCCCTTCTCACTAGACACACACACACATACATAAACTGCCAAAATGATTAAACAAAAATTGCATAAACATAAGGACAACTAAGAAAAAATTGTAACAATTTAATTATTAACCACTAAAAAAAAAAGGTCAAGTGTATGCCTTAACTTTAATAAGTCCTCAATAAGTAATGACCTATGTGGTATCACTCTCTGTATTTGACCTTGAGCTTGAGCACTTCTCTAGCTCTTATTTTCTGATCTATAAAATAAGTGTTGGATTTCATGACCACGGAGATCCCTTCCACCTCTGCCGAATGCTGCTTGCTATTTTTTAATCTGAGTTTGGTACCATTTGAAAATCCATTCTTTTACATGAAGTTAGTATTGCCTAATGGTTAGGGCACTAAGCTAGCAGTCAGGAAAATCTGAATTCACATCACACCTTTGACATAAAATCTCTGTGATCTCTTAATATTTACATGACCTTGGCATTAACTTTTAAGTGTCTTGGACAACTGCCTAGGACTTAAGTGCAGTCATTGTACATAACAAATACAGCCAGCTGATGGAGGGCCTTAGATCCAAAAGTGACGAGTTTGATTTTTTTTCCTAGAGGTATTGGGAACTCCCTATCGATTTTTGAGAAAGGGAGAGTTCTACCCCCTTTGGAAGATCATTTTGATAATTGGAAACAGGAAAGAGAAACATGATCATTATATCAAAGTGAAAACTCTGTAGTGCCTAAAATGTGGTTTGGTTCAAACTGTAACATATGTTTATCTTTTTCTTCCTTCTTTTTTTTTCTTTCCAGTGAATCCATTACCTTGACCTTCATACCTGGCTTGTGTAGCCAGGTTACAACTTGACTTTACAAACTGTAGGCATTCTTTTATTTGCTCGATAATGTCCTAATGTGACCACAATTCAGCCCAAATCTTGTGATTTCCAGAAAGAAAGCTAATTAATTGCTGATAGCTCTGAATAAATGAAGGTCAGGAGAAGCTGAAGGTCCTCACTGGGAAATTTTTAAACCTATACATCCCAGGAAACTTTCCCCCATGTTGCTTTCTGACAGGTTGCATGTGGCTAGTTTCACTCCAGCAGCCCCAGCAGCATTCTGAAACTGGCTTAAAGAAGCTTATGGTAGATACAGCTAAGACTTCTTATCTCTTGCTGGGAAACTGTATTTGGGGAGATAGCTGTGGAACATGATAATGGCTTCAGCTAGACAAACTAGGATGCGGTTTCTGGGGAGACTTTTCTGAACTCTGAGAGGTTGGCTTTTCTTGAGGAAGGGAGATGAAGGGGTGATATTAGGAGTCTAGATCAGTGATTTTTGTGTGTATGTGTAGTCTGTGCTGTGGACCCTTTGTCACAATTAAGTTTTAAATGCATAAAGAAAGATGCATAAAATTACAGAGAAAACCAAAGGTCATTGAAAAATAAAGATGTAATTTTTTTTTCTCATCTTGAAATTTATCCATGAATCCTTTAGGAGTTTGAGGACCTCTAAATTAAGATTCTGAGTCTAGGCTGTAACCACTGGGAGTTTGTGAACAGGCTGACCTTTGACTGTGGGAATTTTCTGATGGCCAAGTTGCTAGATTGGCTGTCTCCAGAGTCATAATTCCTCCATACATCAAAAATAAAAATTAATTTGGCTGAACAGTAGGATTTTTTTTGTGGGATTGACACCTCCTGGTTTTTAATTCATTAGTTTAATTCATATGGGAAAACAAAATAAGGGGAAAAGAAGAAAGGAGTTGTTAACTAAATCTGATTATTTCATTTAGGGGTGAGGTTAGGACATACTTTCTGAGTTACCTAGTAATGGAAGAATGCTGGGCTTGGAGGAAGTAATCCTAGATTTACCTCCCAGCCCCAATATTGATCAACTTTGTGTCTTTGGACAAGTCATTTTATATTTCTAAGTCTCAACTTTCTCTTCTATAAAATGAGGATAATTATGTAAGAAAAGGGCTTTGTAAATTATAGTATAGCACTATATAAATATAAATTATTATGTTACAGATACCAATATAATTAATAATTCTTCATATTTGCATAGTGCTATACTATGTCTACATATGATTTCCTTCCTTTCTATGCTGAAATGGGCCTTTTGAAAAGAATATTGGATTTTATAGTTAGAGGAACTGAGTTCAGATCAGATCCATTGATCTGGTACATATTGGTACTTAACAAATGCTTGTTACCTGCCCCAAATTATTTTTGTGACAATTTTTTGTGTCATATGTCAATAAGTGATAAAAGAAAGGTCACTTCCCATTTCTGAATCTATTTCCTCATTTGGATAATGCATGGAGAAGGGAGGTTGGACTAAGAAGTCCCTTCCATCTCCTGTTCTACCCTTTACCCCAATTAATGTCATCATAGAAGGCAATCTTAATTGAATAAATTAAGTTGCAAAGTAAAGTAGGTATTAAGGAATTTTCCTGTAACCTCCTCCCCATACAGACAAGCCTTTCATCAATTTGAAAGATCTTGGAACTTTGGGCCATTGAATAAAGGCCTAAGTAATGTTCTACAAGAAAAAGCTTGTGATTACATGAGAAAATCAAGTCACTTTTACTGGAGAGAGGGGAGGAGAAGCAGACTATCTCTCTGCCTCTTTGTCCCTTTGCCTCTCCTTTCTCTCTCACTGTTCATGCCTTCTCTTTTTCTCTTGCTCCCCCCTCTCTCTCTTTCTCTCTTGCTCTCTCTCTCTCTCTCTCTCTCTCTCTCTCTCTCTCTCTCTCTCTCTCTCTTTTTCTCTGTCTCTCTCCCTTGGTCTGTCTGTCTCTCAGTCTCTTGTCTCTGTGTGTGTTTGTCTCTCCTTCCTTCCCTCTTCCTGCTTTCTTCTTTTCTTTCTCCCCCTCCTTTCTCTCTCCTCTCTCTTCTGTCTCCCTGTGTGCCTGTTCATGTCCCACTCTTTCCATCCCTTCCCTCCTTTCAGTCTTCTATTGACTAGAGCTCTCCCACTCAAGAAAAGACTAGAAGGAAACAAGCCATCCATCTGGGAGAAGAAAAACATCCTAAGGCCAGAGTATTAGTCACAAAAGGAGAGGTGATAACTGTTTTATCATCTCTTGTTTGGGTTGTGATGAGCCAGGACTGACATTCTGAAAGGTTTGAAGGAAAATAAGAGCTACTGGGTCTCTCGCTCAGCCACGTCAGCACATGGCCACCTCTGACAACATATCCATCCGAAAGCAAAGAAACATAACTGGGATCAAACATACAAATAAATATTCAGAAGTAAACAGCTTAAAGGAGTATATACTCATGCTAGCTATAGACTTAGGAAAGGGTTTATAAAAACTAGGAGTTATGAGTGTACCATTAGGTCACATATATTCTCTATATGTGTGCCTTACTACCATTTTATTCTCTGGGTTTAACTCTATTCTTCCCCTAAATTCTGTGTAAACTTATGGGAGAGGAGGGCTTGAGTATTTGTGAGAAAATGTGACATTCTGTGTATACTATATCACCTTAGCAAATATCTTTGCTAAAAGTTCATTACATCTGGCTGACTGATTATTGGTGAGGAATATACTGGTGGGGTCCCATGAGTGGGACTTGAAAACCACTCATAAAATTGTTCCTAGACACATGAGGATAGAAGTACTCATTTACCCTCCAAAATCCAAAGTCTACAGCAGTATAGTAAGTTGGGGGAGTAGTCCTAGGGTCATGCTATTCTTTGACCCATGAATTAAAGTTGATATGCAAATCATACACTTTAAGAATTAAAAATTTTTTAGGTTAAGTAGCTCAAAGTACCTTGTCCCTACTCAACCCCTCTTTTCAGCTTCCTTTTATACATCTTCTCTCATGAGCAAGTACTGTTTCCTTTTGGCTATATTTGTATCCTCAGCTCTTAGCACAGTGCCTGGCACCTAGTAAGTACCTGATAAATACTTTGGGCATTGTCTTGTCTTAGCAGTTAGAGCTAGAATCTCTCCCTTCTCCCCCACCCCCAAGTTTAACTGTTTTCCTTAGACTGCCTTCCTTCCACCCACTTCCTCTGTTTGTTTTTATAGATCATTCCCCCCCCCCACTGAATCTGTAAATGGTTTTAGATTGCTTCATTTTCTCTACTTTTTTTTCACAAGGCAAAATATAAAAGATGCTGTTTGCCCAGCCTGGAGAAATATTTACCAAATTATCTAAAGCTTTTTTCCTCTCCAGACTCAGCATGCCGGGTCACCTCTGTTTCCTGGATGTACTTATTAACAATAAACTGTTATCGATTGATGATAGTGGATTAGGAAACCCTCTCTCCAAGATAGTCAAGATCCATCTCTTCTGCTAGAAGAAATATCTGTCAGAAATAAATGGAAGCTCTGACTTCTTGAATGCTCCTGGACCAGGGATCTGTTGTTGTACTGCTGGGTAACATTAGACTAAAATGAGCAAGTCTCAGTGGTTTTTGTTGGGGGTAGGAGTGAGGGAGGGGAATTGTATATCAAACTATAGTAATAATAGATATGGATGGATATTTATTAAATCTGTCAAAATACTTGTCGCTTAAGATAGAGAATATTAGAATTTAAAGGAATCGTAGAGCTCATTCAGTGGCAAAACCTTTGTAGTACATATGAAGAATTGTAGGAAAATTATGGACTTGACAAGATCACAAAGTCACTTGGTGGTTGAGACAAGATTAGAATTTGTTTCTGCACTCCTGGTGCTCTTTTATAATCCTATTTTTCTAAAGACAACTTCTATTATTATTTGTAGCTCTTTGAAGGGAGGGAATTTCTTTGTCTTTCTTTGTATCCCCACAGCTTAGAACAGTGCTTGGCACATGGAGCTTAATAAATGCTTATTGACTAACTGTATACTTGGCATGTGGAATAAATACTCCCTTATTAACTTTAGCTAGGGAGTATCTTTAACATCCTTTATTGTACCCGAGTTATATAGCATTTATATAGCTCTTGAAAGTTGTTTACAAATTGTTTTACATATATTATCTCATTTGATCCTTACCACAAATCTGTAACAGAATTATTATTCTCACTTTACAGGTAAGGAAACTGAGCCTGGGAGCAGTTATATTATATAACCAGCAAGTATTTGAGGCAAGATTTCAATTCAGATGACCATAACTCCAAGGCTAATACTCTGTCCACTAACCCACCTAGCAATTGCCTTTTTCTCTCATTTTTGGATAGGACAAATGGAGGTGTGAGCTCATTTTGGAGAGTTATACACTTTTGTCCTTTGAAGGAAAGCAGGAAAGTCACTGGACAGTGAGTTCTACAGTAGGTGTTTCAATATTTATTGTTTTTTGCACTTTCTGACCTTCATTGGCCTCTTCAATAAATGGTCACACACTTTACATCAAGTCTTCAAAACTTTCAAAAGCTAATACTTTCACAAGTATGTATATTTTAGACTTCTTGACAGAACAAGGATTGTACTATACTGGCAAGCCTAAGTAAGGGAAGGTCCAGACTAATATCAGAACCAACAGGGGGAGGAGGAAGATAGCATAAAACCCTACTCTTATGGCATTTGACCAGTCATTTACACAACTCTTCTAGGGAAACTATTTCCTTCACATATACATCACGTGACATGGAATCAATCATTTGGTAAGATATAAATATATATAATTGGTTGAGTTGGTTTCCATGATAGAAGAGGACCCTTTTCTTCTCCCTTTGTTGTTTAGCTGATTTCTCGGTGCTAAGTGGTCTATTGTCTTAGCCTAAAAATAACAGGAGGGCAGGTTTTACACATTTTCCAAAATTTCAATGTAATTGTTTAAAAATAGGCCTTAAAATTTCATTTTCTCTCTATTGGCAACCATGGTTGCCATGGAGTTCAAGTAATAGGTTGTGATGTTTAACACTGAATTAATTACTACTTCTCACTCACAGGGAACATCTAATTATACATATTCATGCA
The DNA here is from genome assembly GCA_023553655.1 of Myrmecobius fasciatus. Taxonomy (NCBI): domain Eukaryota; kingdom Metazoa; phylum Chordata; class Mammalia; order Dasyuromorphia; family Myrmecobiidae; genus Myrmecobius; species Myrmecobius fasciatus. The sequence continues at coordinate 62,658 of JAJPUD010001218.1, read as the reverse complement.
GAGCAGTGTTTGGTATTTTTGAGGGGAAAAAAAACCTGTCCTCATACTGTACAAGTGAGTATACATTGGGGATTGCATTTGGCTTGCTACACGTGTGGAGTTTTTGTTTTGGGGTTTGTTTTTTTTTTTAGTCACACTTCTTTTCCCTCCCTGTAAAGTGTTACATAGTTGTTTTTAGATGATAGGGCTTTGATTTTAATTATGATTTCTCTCATTGAACTGACCTACATTAAGGAAACCTGCCCTTTCAGCCACCAAATAGTTTATCCCAAGTGATAACAGTCAAAGAAGTCTTGTTTTACTTTGGCTTCTACATGGGGCCTTTTCTGATCCCCTCAGCTGCTCCTGTCTCCCACAACCCTCATAAATCTTATATTGGAAGTTCAAAAGGGGACCCAGACAAGCAAGACTCTGTTAGATCTTACTGTGATAAATTTAATTTATACTGAAAAGAAAAAAAAAAGCTGTGAATGATAGAGATTTGCAGTTTCTCTTACAATTTTCTTTTCCTGTTCTTTATATATGGAAAGGTTCGTGTTTGCTAATGTTCATCAAGTTCACAACTAAATCAAATTAATTTTCCTTTCTTATTGAGAGCCAGCAAAATATAGTAGAGAGAGGAGGGAAGCTTCACATACTTCCTGTGGCATATGGCTGTGTGAACTGAGCAAATCACTTAACCTCTCAGGGTCCCCCCTTTTTCTGCTCCTGAAACTCTCTAAGAGTTGACCTCTATTGATAAAGATAATTTTTCATCTGGGAGATTCTTGTACCAATGAAATCACAAACCCATTCCCAGTCTCTTTTCTCTATATATCGTGCGTGTGTGTGTGTGTGTGTGTGTGTGTGTGTGTGTGTATGTATGTATGTATGGAGGGACATCTCCCTTGCTAGAATGTAAGCTTCTTAAGGGCAGGCTCTGTATCATTTTTGTGTATTTCCCAAACCTAGCACAATATGATGGCACAAATCAGACAACTGATAAATGCTTATTGAGTGATGCAACAACAATAAAAAAAGAGATGAACATGTTAGGATTTTTTTTCTTTTGCTGAGGCAATTGGGGTTAAGTGACTTGCCCAGATCACACAGCTAGGAAGTGTTAAGTGTCTGAGGTAAGATTTGAACTCAGATCCTTGTGACTTGAGGGCTGCTGCTCTACCCACTGTACCACCTAGCTGCCTCATTAGGATGTTTTCTTACCTAGCTTACTATTTTATTAATTAATACACCTGCTATAGCTCTTGGAAGGAGTGATTGAAAATATAGGTCTATTAGAGGAAGGATGTGAGTCTCAACTTTTGGCCCAAGATGCCCATCTTCATGAAGCACAGGCCACAGGAAAATTTGGAGCTGCCTGTAGCTCATTTCTCTGATGACTCTTCACTGCTTCTTCCCTGGAGTCCTGGGCTCATGAAACTCCCATTTTTCCCCTTGTGGGTGGATGTAACTCCTCCTGCTGCTACTAATTGGAGTCCCTAGAGTGTTGTGAGGACAGAACATAAACCCTGTGGAGTTTTTTATATTCTCAACCAATGAAGTAATTTAGTGTCTCACTGAAAAACCAATTTCTTGAAACTGACAGCAAGGTGTAATGTGAATTCCTGTTGGGGTCCCATTTTGTCTTAGCTTTTCAGCTGCTCACTTTAAAGGACCTAAAGTAGGTCTTGATTCTAAGTAGAAGAAGAACATTAAACTGATCCTAATTTTAGAAGAAAACTCCTTATTTGGGGGGATATAGTGAGAGGAGCTATGATATCGGTATGGAAAACAAAATACTATTAAGTGAAAAAAATAAGTTTAACATGACTGCACATGCATGATTATATGGAATTGCTTGTTGCCTTGGGGACAGGGAAAGGAAGGGAAGAAAGGAGAAAAAAATTGAAACCCCAAATCTGACAAAAATGAATGTTGAAAACTATCTTTATAGATAATTGGAAAAAATACTAAGAGATTGGTATGGATCAGCAATAAGTAAGTTTTTGGAGGTGATGGGCCATTTGTCTTTTTCCATTTCTTTGTGCTTTGGGGAATGGCAGGATGACAGGAAGGGGATTACTCCCTTGCAAAATGGGAGAGGGCTGGCTATCTGTGATATTGTTGTTGTTTCTGCTGCTGCTGCTGCTGCTGCTGTTAATAACTAATATTTTAGTCATTTATTTTTCTAAATTGCTTTACATCTATTATCTCATTTGGTCACCATGACAACACTCTGATGCAGGTGCTATTGTCATCCCCATATACTGAGGAAACTAGCTGAGAAATTGTGACTTGCCAGGGTCACAGAGCTAGTAAATGTTTGAAGCAGAATTGAAATTCAGGTCTTCCTAAGTCCAAGTACGGAGCTCAAGGCACTCTAGACCAGCTCTCTATTGGGTGGCTATAAGCAGAGTTCTTTTGTTCCTCTGTGGTTCTGTACCCTTACTACAAATGCTACAACCATAATTCCTGCTTAAGGTCACTAGGAGCCTTCAAGTGTTTCTCCATTGGTCTGCCTTCTTTCTCCATTGTCAATGACCTTGAGTACAAAGAGTTTGCAAAGATGTGGGTTAATTTTTTTTGAGCCACTTCAGATAGTTGAATTTCTTATTAACCCTTGGGTTGTAGAGCAGTCAGTGAACCAAGGTTAAAGTCCTATTTTTCTTACCACTTCAGATGGTTGTGCTTCTTATAAATCCTAGGGCTGTAGAGAAGTCAATGAACCAAGGTTAAAGTTCTGCTGCTTCTTACCTGGGTTGCCTGGTGACTAACTTAATTAGTAAAATAAAGGGGGTTGGACAAGCTGGTCTCTGAAGTCCATTTAGGCTTGAATTCTTTGATCCTTTGCTCCTCCCTATGCTGTTCAAAATGAGATTTTATGCCAATGGTTTTCTGAGGCTTCTAACTCTTAGGATAGTATTTTCTAGTGAAGGAGAAATCCTATAATGGGAAAGTGTCCAGTAGGGTTCAAGATGGAGATAATAGTGTCATGAGTCAACCCCATTCAATGTTTAAGATCTCAGACTGGTTCACACTTGAGCCATATAACCTGACTTTAGCCTTCGTGATTCTATCATTTTATGAGCTATTGGTGTGTATTTATGTGTATGTGTATATACACACATGTTATATATATATATATATATGTATATATATGCATATTTGTGAAGTTTCTCTTTTTCTATTTGTGGGCTTGCCCTGGTAATGCTGTGGAGGATAATCTTCCCAAAGGCATGAAGGTGGGGAAAGGCAGAATGAGAGGACAGGAGGTGGGGGACAGACTATTTATCCAGTTTGGCTAGACAGTAGAGAATACTGGGAAGTGCTGTCAAATAAGACAGGGAAGATTTCATGAGTTAAAAGCATCATGGAATCAGAGAATGCTGGGTTTTTAGGGGATTCTTGGGTCCTTAGTCCATTCTCTCCTTGGCAGATTCCCAGAAGTTCTAGTGGGGTTCTAATTAGGCTCCTGCCAAATTTAAATGGTGTGGCTTTTGGTAATGTTTTCTTTTTTTATTTAGGAAAAATAAAAATTGTTTTATCAAAAGAAAAATGAAGACTTAGGGTATCTAAGCAGCATAGGATATAAAGCATTGGACAAGGAGTGAAGAAGGCATAAGTTTGAGTCTTGCAAGATGTGAGAATCAATTTCACTCAGCCTCAGTTTCCTTGTCTGTGAAAGAGGGAGGGTAATAATAGCACCTTCGTCCCAGATTTGTTGTGAAGATCAAATGAAATAATATTTATAAAAAACATTTAACTTAATGACTGGTACATAGTAGGCACTTAATAAGTGCTTATTCTCTGCCAATTCTTTCCCTTTTTTTTCTCTCAGGCTTATTATAGAGGTAAAAAGAGATAGTACTTTGAGATTTGCAAAGCATTCTATAAATATTATCTAAATACTAGATCTTGTTATTATTGCATTTTTAAAGCTATAATGGAAGAAAGAAATGGTGGTTCTCTTTTCTCATATAAAATAATTCTACTTTTCTTCAGGAATTCCTTTGGGAAGAAAATGGAAACTTGTCACATATTGCAAGTTCACATGATCCAGTTTTAGAATGAGTCATGTGTACATGGCACTTTTTAAAGAAGTAAGTTTGTCAAGTTTTAGACATGTAACTTCCAAGACAGTTTAAAAAAATTCAACTGACTTCTGAAATCCTCATATCAAATACACATCAGAGATCTGAGAAAGCCCAGCATTCACAGCAAACAAATGTCAGCACGGGAGAAGTCCGTGGCTTCAGTATTTGGGTTTGAAACATGAGCAAATTTAGTTTAATTCAACCAGCATTTATTTAACACCTACTATGTGTAGTACTTGTATTGTATCCTCAAAAGAAGCAATGTGACATCATCAATGAAGAGTTGGACTCTGATTTAAATTTCAAATGATAGCTGTCAACCTAGTCAATCATTTCATCTTTCAGTGACCCAGGGAGCTCTCTAAAGCTTTAAATGGAAGAGCAAAAAAGAGCTTCCTCATCTGGGAGTTTCTTACATAGAAGAAATCACAGGCTTAAACATAAGGTCTATAAAGACAAAAATGAAGCCATCTTTGACCACAGACAGCTTACAATCTAGAAAAACTTTGCATGTTCACACAAAGTACTGAGACATAGGAAAATTCCTTAGATTGTAGGATCCATATGATCTGATCAGAGGTAAAGGTGTCCATCTTAATAAGTTTTTGACTCTGTTGACAGATCCCATCCAAACTGTGCTCTTCTAGCTGATCCCTCAGTCAGAACTTTTTTCAGAATGTCGTATTCATTATAAAATTAAGCGTGGTCACTCTTATTAACCTTATTGAGGCAAAACACGTTTCTATCATCTGTCTCTCTTATGTCTAAAGATTCTTTGCAAACCTATATGCCAAAGACAAAAGACGTGTGCCTGCTGACCTCCATCTTCTCCTCTGCTTCTTTTGTGCCATTCTCATCCACTGGCTTTCCCCGCTTCTGGCGGGCGATCTCCCCTGGGGATCTACAGTGAAAGACTATTTTCTCCTCCCTCTCTGTACTTTCATCCCTTTGTCCAAAAGCTTTTCTTGATCACTTGACCTAATTTTCCCCAAAACTTTTCATATATTGCACCTAGTTATGTCTCGCTATTTCCATGCTAAAAAATTCCTATCCCTTGCGAATGCTTATATCTTCTGGATATTTTTAGCTTGCCACCGTGTCCACCTCCACCACCCACTGCTATTCCCCACTGTTTCTGCTTAGCTAAGCCATACATATTTAATTCTCCTAATCTTTCCTTATGCGCTGGACCCACCAGACCCTTAATAGAATGGTGCCCTTCTCAGCACTCCCTCCTGATGGCCAATGCCCCCCTGGCACTGAGATGCCAAGACAGATCACTGCATCTGTATAGAAAATAATTTTTAATATTCTCTTATGGATCTTACAATTCAGAGAAGAAAAATAAGGTAGGTAATATCTTATTTTTGTGGGGACCATTATGATGTCCGTCTGAAACAAAAGGAGAATTCTAGGTTCTGAATGGGAATTCAGACTTGCACTGTTTTGCTAATAGGAATATGATAAATTTGGTTAAGCACACTGTGCTGGGGTCATCGATAACTAGAAGGATTCTTAGAGGCTGATGGAGCTTTGAGTTTGGAATCAGAAGACCTGTATTCTTCCTTTTGACATTTGTTTCTTTTATGGTCCTGAGTTTGCTTCAGTGTCCACATTTATAAAAATGAGGGTCTGATTTGATGACCTTAAGATCCAGCCTTCACTCATTCAGATAGCAAAATAATCTTCCTAATGCGAGTCTTATGTTAATCTCTTCCTGAAGAATAATCAGACATTTCCTATTTAGGGTCCCTGAGCATCTGTCTCCACTTTCTTACTCTCTACTTGAGGATAATTTCTCCTAGAATTTATCATGGCCGTGTACATACACACAAGTAAGCATTCTCTAGTCCAGGCTTTGTCACTCACTTGCACGTGTTCTTGGGCAAACCATTACTTCTCTGGCCTCAGTTTCCTCATTTGTCAAAGATGGACAATCTCAAAGACTCCTTCCAGAGCTTTCATTCTTTGACATGATTCAACAGTCACTTTATTTTGATGCAACATTAGAATCTCCTTACAGAAGTAGAACAAAATGAAAAGATAAAGAAATTCACCTTCTGTGCTCTATTTCGTTTTGAGGATTATTTGAGTCAATAACCTTTTTATTAACTTTAATTTTATTTTATTAATTTTATTTTATTAATTTAAAGAGATAAACATTTTTTAAATTATAAAAAAAATACTTGAAGATAAAGAGAAATATTCAGATCAGACTGGATCCAGTACCTTTGCCTTTGCCACTTTTGTTATCCATCCTTGGGCCTTTGTCTCATTCAGCACCGTATACAATGCTACAGATTTAATGGCAATTTCCCCCCTCTACAACTTCGAATTTCTCACAAGTTAATTCCCATTGCTTTCTTGAATACTCACTTTTCCAGCTTTTTCAATTCCACTGAATCTTTCTTTGCCCCATTTCGCCTTTCCAATTCTCTTCAATTTAGAGTCTTGGGCTGCCTTCATTTTCATTTTCTTTACTTCTTCTTTGGGAATACTAACACTAGATCTGGCTGGTGTTATTCATATGACTTAAGCTGTGAATCTGAGCCATAGACATATAAGTCTCTTTTATGCTCTTTAAAGGGATGAAGTTACACCAACATTCAACACAGGGTTATCCTAAAGACTGACAATTTCTAAGAATAGTAAGCTTTGGATACCTCCCTCTTCTTCCCCACTTCTTTTTCATTCTCTCCCTTTCTCTTTCTGTTCCCCCTTCCACCATCTTTCTCCCTTACCACTTTCTATCTCTCTTCCCTTCTACTTTCCTCCCTCTGTTTCTATTCCTTTCTGCTCTTTCTTCTCTTTCCCCTTTTCCTTCTCTCTCTTTCTTCTTTCTTTACTCTCTTCTCCCATAATATTAATAGTGTATATGCTAACATATTATAAAGTTTGCAAAGCATTTTAGAAATATTATCTTATTTGATCCTGAACAACAACCCTAAGAGGTGATGGGAGTAGCTGCTTTTATTAACTTCAATTTACAGATGGCAAAATTGAGAAAGATATAAGTTAAGTGACTTGCCCAGGATCACAGCTAGTAAATGTCTGAGGCTGGATTTGATCTCTCTGTGTCTCTTTTTGCTCTCTGTCTCCTTTTTCTCTTTCTCTTCTTTCTGTCTTTTCTTTCTCTCTCTGCCTCTGTCTTCCTCTGCCTCTGTCTTCCTCTGCCTCTGTCTTCCTCTGCCTCTGTCT
>JAJPUD010001218.1:0-46452 GCA_023553655.1 Myrmecobius fasciatus | reverse complement strand
TAGAAAAATCACTCATGTTTGGTAAATAAAAAGCTTTATTAAAAAAATATTCATCAAAGAACACACCCTTAGATTTTTAGGGGAAATTCTATGTACTCTACTATCTTACTAAATACTTTTGTTAAAAGCAAAAAAAAAAAAGGAATGGTAGAAACATGGTCATATTTGAAGGCAGTACAGAAGGAACTAGAGAGAATGATAATTTCTAGTGAAGGCTTCTTTTTTCTTTTCTTTCTTTCTTTTTTTTTTTTTTGCTGAGGCAATTAGGGTTAAGTGACTTGTCCAGGATCACACAGCTAAGGGAGTGTTAAATGTCTGAGGCCAGATTTGAACTCAGGTCCTCCTGACTTCAGGGCTGGTACTGTATCCACTGCACCACCTAGCTACTCCTTGAAGGTTCCTTTTTAAAATGAAGAAGAGAAAATATTTCAGGCATTTAGAAAGAAACAATTCAAATATTGCAGAGCCATAGTCAGGGTCACAGAAAATTTAGCAGTTTCCATTTAAAATTACAGAGATCTTGGGATACGATATTCCCGAAAGCAAAAGATCTGGGATTAGAATCAAGAAGAACCTACCCAGAAAAACTCAATATAGTCCTTCAGGGAAAGATTGAATATTTAATGAAATAGAGAACTTTCAAACATTTTAGATATAAAGACCAGAGCTGAACAGAAAATTTGACCTTCAAACACATTGATTTGGAACAGTGACCAAAATGACCTCACAGATCTCTCTGGACTTCTATAAAGTGGGGAAGTTGGACTAGATGACCCTGAAAAGTCTCTTCCATTTTTAAATCCATAATCTAACTCTGTTATGTGCTGGGAATTTAAAGAGGAAAATTAAATAGTTCCTGCCCTTAAGGAGTTTCTATTTTACTATGAGAAGGGTGTGTGTGTGTGTGTGCGTTTAGTTATTGTCCAGTCATGCTTGACTCCATTTGGGGTTTTCTTAGAGATAGTGGAGGTTTTTTTTTTTTTTTTTTTTTGCTATTTCCTTCTCCAGCTCTTTTATAGATAGGGAAACTGAGTCAAACAGTTAAGTCACTTGCCCAGGGTCACTCAACCAGTGTCTCAGGTCAGACTTGATTTCACAAAGAGTAATATGTGACTCCAGTCAAAGAACTTTATCTATTTGTGCTACCTTGCTACCCCACCCAGATAAATAAATTCAAAATAAATCAACTTTGTTTCAGAGGGATGGGATGAAAATAGCTGCAGGAAGTGGGGGTGGTCTTCTGTAGAATTGGATACCTGAGCCATGATTTGAAGTAAACTAGAGATTCTACACATACACACAAACACACACACACACACACACACACACACACACAGAAGAATGGGTGAATGCAAAGAAAAGAGACAAGTAAAGAGCATCTCAATTCAATTCCATTTAATTCACTTCCATTTTTCCAGGAAGATGGCAGCTAGGTGCACTTTGGAGGAGGCCAGAGTTCAGTTCAGTGTGACTTAATGCCTTTCCTCATATAAATGACCTATAGGTCATCAAGGAGCTTTTCTAGCCGTTTAATATGATATAGCCTCAGGTAAAAGCAGAATAAATATTTCATCTTTATGTATTAAAAAGTTATGCATGGTAAAATACTCTTCTGGGGAGAACTCATCCATAGCTGAGTTCAGTCTGGGATACATCATAACTTATACATTTCTCCTCCTCTGCCTTTCCTTCTCTCCTCTTCCATTGGCTATCTGGTCTGATCTCCACACTCTGATGGCGACAGTATCTTCCCAGTTGTTGTTCTGGGTCACGGGGCTTGTGTTCTGCCTTAGGTGGATCTTGAATCTTTGGCCTCTGTCTATTGGGCAGCAGTTATGACCAGAGAGTTAACAGGGCAGGGAGTTGTTATGAAGTTATTCAGCAAGATGCAAAACTCAAGCCTGGCCCCACTTCAATCATGAGAACAGCGTGAAGTTTTAAAATCCCAAGTACTGCTTGAACACTAATTGATTTGCCCACTGTGGACAATATTAATAGAAGCAGATATTAGTCTTGTGCCCTTTGTATGCAGATATGTTGCCTGCAAATGGCATTTGGGAAGTTTTTCATGAAAAAGGTGAAGAGAGGGGCAGCTAGGTGGTGCAGTGAATAGAGCACCAGCCCTGAAGTCAGGAGGACCCAAGTTCAAATCTTAACACTTCCTAGCTGTGTGACCCTGGGCAAGTCACTTAACCCCAATTGCCTCAGGGGAAAAAAAGAAAGAAAAAGAAAGAAAAAGAAAAAGGTGAAGAGACTGTTACATGGAGAAGAGTTTGAGAAATGACTGAATCATCTGCCGGAACAAAGAGCTCTGCCTGCTCTTTCATCATCTAATCTTTCTGTTTTGCCAGAAGTTCCAGCAGAGCAAGGTGCACCATGAGAAATGCTGGACAAAAAATAAATGATCCCTAATCTCAAGGAATTGATAATCCAATGGGGTCAGAAAACAACAAATATCCATAATAATATACTGAATAAATATTAAGAACTTAAGTAGAAATCAATTCAAGGTTTTGAATGTGAATTATTCAGGAAAAGAGAGTGCCAACTGCTAGGAGGTGAGGAGTTGGGCAGTGGGGCAGTGGACCCTGCCCAGTGCAGGACAGAGAGGGCTCAGGGCAGAAAGGTCTGTGTTCAAATTTTGCCTTTTATACCTCCTTAGTAGTTGTGGGTTGATGAGTCCTGATACAAAATGTCTCAAGATTTATTAAATTACAGATGCTGTGGACTTGTGCTGGTGGAAGGAATTCTTACACTGATGACATCAAAGACCTTGACCTGTGATGATGAAGCAAAGGATTTTTTTTAAGCTGAAACAGTTTGCTTTGACACAAGGGACATTTGCATAAAGCACCCCCACCTCTCAGAGTAGAATATCTCAAAAAAGACCAGCAAAACTATCTAATAGGGTGACTGTGATCAAAAGTATCCCGGGCTCTTCACTCTCTCTCATTCCCCATCTCCAGTCTGTCACCTATTACCAGCAATTTTACCTTCCCAGCACCTCTCAAATTTGCCCCCTTCTTTCCTGTGACGTTGAAGTCCCCTGGTGCAGACCCTCATCCTTCATATCCAGACTGCTGCTGTAACTGCTGATGGATCTGCCAGCCTCAAGTCTCTCCCCACTTCTCTCCATCCTCCTCTCAGCTTCCTAAGTGATTCTCCTAAAGTACAGGTCAGATCGTGTCAACCCCACACTCGCCCGATCACTTCCAGAATCAAATATAAAATCCTCTATTTCACTCTCATAAGCCTTTACCATAAATCAATCCACTTCTTCACCCACTTCCAGTTTTTTTAAACCTTAGCCATTCCCCCTCAAACCCCTCCCCCTCCTACTCTCCCATCTAGTAATACTGACCTTCCTGCTGCTGTTAGAATTAAACATTACATCTTCTGACTTGGGGCATTTTCCCTGTCTGCGCCCCCAAAATGAGCACTGAAGTCCCACCTTCTATAGGAAGCCCTTCCCTATCACCAGTAATTCTAATGCCTTCTCTCTCTCTTTATTATTTCCAATGTATTTACATACAGAGAGAGGGGGGAGGGAAGAAGGGAGGCACAGACAGACATGGAGAAAGAAGGAGAGAGAGAAATAATAGACAGAGAAGAGGGAGGAGACAGGGAGACAGAAGGAGGGAAAGAGAGAAACAGAGAGGGGGAGAAGAGGGAGGAAGAAGGGGGGTAGAGAGATAGAGACAGATAAGTAGACACAGACCTGGAGCTTATTTGAACTGTGTATGTTTTAAGATTGTTAACTTTTTGACTGCAGGGATTGTCTTTTACCTCTTTTTGTATCCCCAGCACTTAGTATAGTGCCTGGCTCTTAATAAATGCTAAGTAAATGTTTATTTCCTGACAAGGCACGCAGGTCACTTTCCACTTTTGTAGCTTGTTACCAGAAAGGAAATGTGTCCTTTACCCAACAATCACTGCTACATTTGATCTGAGTTTTGTTACATCTTGAGGGTTTTCCTCTCAATTACCTACAACTGTATCATACAAGTGAAATCAATTTCATGTAATTGATATCTTTATACACTTCCTATAAAGTCATAAGAGTGACCAGACCTCTGCCCAGGAGATGACCATTATGACCACTCTCATAACACAGTTCTTAAAGTAGTGAAGATGTAACTGAATTTAGTTCACAATCAGAAAATAATTAGTTAATACAGGAAATACCAAAGGGTAGATTCTTCTCTGATCAAACCCCATCATCACACCCCAAGTGAGCACTTCTTTCCCCCTTTGGTTTACCATGGTTCCCTCTGGTCTCAGGAGAGTAAGGCAAGGCCAATGGGTACTCTGGATTGAGAAGTGGGAAAAACCAGTGAGAGACCCCCACATTTCCTACTACAATCCAACAACACTGTCCTGAAATATAACACTCTAATGACTCTTTTCCACATCAAGATTGCTCTGTTCCCCTACTTCTACCCAGCTTTCTTAAAGATGCAACTAAAATCCTACCTTCTGCAGGAAACTTTTTCTTCTTCTCTTCTCCTCCTGCCTCAGCTATTAATGCCTTCCCTTCTCAGATTGTCTTCCAAATTCTCTGAATATGTATACATAACTAGTTGTATGTAATATATTATCTCTCCCATCAGATGTAAGCTTCATGAAGACAGAAATGGCTTTTTGCCCCTTTTTTGTACTCTCAATACTTAGCATAGTTTCTGGTACCTAGAAAGTGCCTAATAATTGCTTTTTGACTTACTAACTCCCTCCCCCTGAATTTCTCTTGAGCAAGTAGTCTGTAAGACTTCTTGATGGCCAATGAGTAACTTTTTAAAAGTAGAAACTGTTTTTGCCTTTCTTTGAATTTTTAGAGTTTTACGCAGTGTCTGACACATAATAGGTATTCAGATACTTACTGACTGACAATTGATCACCATGGTACCTGTCCCATAGTTGCCAAGCCAGCTTTCTCCTAATCCCTTCTATTTCTCCTACTTTCCAAGGGATAATCAAACTTGGGGGAAAGGAAAAACAAATCCTCTTCTAGACAACTTTAGGAGTCTAATTAGGAGAGTTACTCTGTCACAGGAAGGCAATTGAAATCTCAAGTTGCAACAGGTCTTGAGGATTATAAAGCTTTCTTTTCCTATCCTGTCTTTCCAGCACGAATGTGAATTCTAAGTTAGCAAAGAAAAGTTGGTATAATCAGGCCATAATTTCAATTGGGTATTCAGACTGCCTTTGCTCAGTGAATACGAGGCACTTTGTGGTCCAGGGGGTTTAAATACAGTCTGAGATGAAAGTCAGCTGGCAATGTAATACCTAGGTAGTGGAGGCAATTGGCGCCATGGGATCTGAACAGGAACAATTCGACCATTCTTCAAAAGAGACAGAATAGACATAAGGATTGAAACAAGAAGTTGTTCTCCCAAACTTTAACTTCACCTAACATCATTAGTTGAAGAAAAATATACATTATTCTCAAAACAAAGCAATGGTGGAAGAAGGAGGGCTTCCGCCCTCCATCCCCTAGCTGCTGGGAAGCTCAATGGCATTGATGCTCAGTGAGTGGGAGGATTCTGTTCATTTGCAAATATGATGACATTTTCAGCTTTTTGTACCAGGAACGGAAGCTCCTTGGGAAGCTTGTGGTTGAATGAATTCTCCCTAGAGAGCACTAAATGAGGTTAAATCCATTTGCTGAGGAAAGGGGGGTGATGGAAATGAGTTTTTTCTTGCTTGAATTGCCTTGGAGAAAATGAATTTTTTTTTATATCACACTCTCCCACCTGTGTTGCCCATCTACAGCATTTCCTCTCGCCTCCAGGCACAAAATGTGGACAGTATGTTCCCCAAGCAGGCTTCTGATAGAGTGAGTCTATGTTCTCATTCAGGTGAGGTTGGCAGATGACCAGACTCCTGAGAACTGCCTTCATATGCCTTAATGCCTCATTTCAGCATTGGCTCTGGATTTAGATCTTGTTGACTTAGGATGCTGATGCTCTGACTTAGTATCTTAAATCATTAAATGAGGCTGAAGGTCATTTGGAAAATGGCTTAATGTGCCCCAAGTCAGATTTATCTCACTTTATATAGATGAGGAGAAATCTCATCTGTGGGGAGTCGGGAGTTCTTGCCTTCATGATTCATCATATCTTGCTTAACACACCTGAAGCTGTCACAACATGAGCTGCCCTTGCTTTAAATGCCTTGAATTTTGCTCACATCCATCAGCAGAGTTCCCAAGAGCCCTGGGCAGGATTTATTGTTCATGATGATCCATGACTTGCATTTCTGTTTTCTACCAGCAAACTCTAGTAATTTACTGGTTTCTCACCACCTCTACTTTTCTTCCTTCAAACATAATGAAGTCTCCTCTATATTTAAAATAACTTTCATCATATCCCTTTTCTTTTTGGGGGGAACAAGCTTTTCTTTAGTATTAGTGCCTGGAACATTGTAAGCTCTTAATAAGTGATAACTGACTACCATCCCTTCAACTTATCATCCAATATCTCTCCTCCATCTCTCAGCTAGACTCCTAGGGAAAAAAAAAAAAACATCTATATTTGCTGCCTCCATTTCCTCCCCTCCTATTCATTGCTCAAACCTTTTCAGTTTGGTCTCTAAGCTCCTTCTTCAACTGCACCTGCTGTCTCCCAAGAATCAACCATCTCCTCATTTCCAAATCTAATTTGGTTGTTTGTTTTATCAGTCTTTATCCTTCTTGACCTCTCTGCTGCATTGAACATCTGGGTTTCTTCTTCTTTTTCTTCTTCTTCTTTCTTCTTTCTTCTTTCTTCTTCTTCTTCTTCTTCTTCTTCTTCTTCTTCTTTTTCTTCTTCTTCTTTCTTCTTTCTTCTTCTTCTTCTTCTTCTTCTTCTTCTTCTTCTTCTTCTTCTTCTTCTTCTTTCTTCTTCTTTCTTCTTTCTTCTTTCTTCTTCTTCTCCTCCTCCTCCTCCTCCTCCTCTTCTTCTTCTTCTCTCTCTCTTGATATATATATATACATATATAATCTCATCTCACCTGCTAACTCCATCCATTCTTAGAGGCTTCATTAGCATTGCTATGGTGTATGATGACTCATAAATCCATTTTTCAAGCTCCAGTCCATTTGTTGAACTTCAGTCACACCACCAACTGCTTACCCATGAATAGCATAACCTTTATGATATAAGAAAGACAATAAATATTTGTTGATTGATGAGACCAGGCAAAAGAGGGGGGAATTCCTGTTTTGATTGCTTTCAGCCCCATCAAACTCTTTAATTCATGATAAGAAATATGACTGGTTACACCATGGCAGAGTGGGTAGAGTTCTGGACTTGGCTTCAGCAACACTTTTCCAATTCCACCTCTGATACTTAATTTGTGACTAAAGACAAATTACTTAAATTTCTCTGAAAATCAGTTTCTTCAGCTGTAAAATGGGGATAATAGCAATATCTGAAGTGCCCACCTCATGGGGTTGTTGTGAGATTCAGATAAGCTGAATTTCATCGATGTAAATTATGAGAGTTCTAGAAGGCCTTCCCTCCCTCCTTTCATTTTCATTTCTACTGAAAATTCCTAGCTTTGTGATTTTGTGAGTAGAATCTAATTTCTTAAACGACTTAATGTTGTTTTCTGACAATCTTAATAAACTTCTTACTAACAAAAATAAACCCCTCTGTGGCCATCTTAACAGCAGCAAGCAAGGAAATATTCAGTGCCACAGCAGTGGCCCTAGGGAAAATAAGATTATTGGATTTAGAGATAAGGGAGGTCTTAGAGCAATCCAGTCTAATCCCCTCATTTTATAGATGGGGGAAATGATATTCAGAGAGGTTAATGAATGATGAGGTCTCTTAGTACCAACCAGCAGTAGCAAAAACTTACCAAAAAGAAACAAATCTTCAGCAAAGAAGGCAAACAGAAACCTAGTCTATTATTTCTGCCTTCTTTATTCTATATCTCTTCTCCCCTGTATGCATTCCCCTAAAACTGCATCCTTGATCACACTTCTGATACTTATGGCTCCCCATTTTGTTTCTGTTTGTATGATGTCAGTGATTGCTCCTAGGGTAAGAGAATGTGGATCGATCAGCACAGTTCCATTTCTGTGGCTGGATAAAGCAAAGGGTATGGCCCTTTTTTGGAGGGAGCAGGTGAGCAACTTTGAAGATGAAGACTACAACAGTTTTAAAATGGGGCAGCTAGAGGTACTATAGTGCATAGATCACTGGGACTGGAATCTGGAAGATTCTTCATCCTGAGTTCAAATTTGACTCAGAGCCTTATTAACTGTATGACCCTGGGCAAGTCACTTAGCTTTGTTTACCTCAGTTCCTCATCTGTAAAATGAGCTGGAGAAGAGAATGGCAAACGACTCCAGCATTGCCAAGAAAAACCCAAATGAGATCAGAGTCAGATGTGACTGAAAAATGACTGAACACCAATAGTTAAAATCAAGGAAGCATGTCCTATTTGCTATTTATCATTGACATCCATGTATTTGTAAGGTTGTGTGCCATGAATTTTCCTCTTTCAATTTTATATAACTTGAGAAGCATTGGCAATAATTCATGATGCTGAGTTTCGTGTGATTAGGCTCTTTCATATTAATCTCGGATTAATGCCCATGGAGGAAAGAGCTGCTTACAAATCCATTCCTTAGTGTCTGAGTTATCATTCTGGAGTTCTATTGTGAGGCTTTATCATTTGCTATTTTATTAAAATCTTATGTCTTTCTGAGAATTACCATTCTTAAAAATACTCCAGTAAGGATACTAAGACTGAATGATGAAACTCAAAACCTTAACCTTCCGTTGATGTAATAATAGATATTGTAATCATTACAATAATAGCTACAATAACAATAACTCTGAAAGTCAAGGTGTTTTCAGTTTAAAGAAATTATTAGCAATAAATCCAACATTTAATACTTACAAATCTGGTGCTATGCTGATGCTGAGGACATAAAGATAAAAATTAAGCAATTATTTACCCTTAAAATACATATTTTCTATTGAGTAAAAGAAAGGAAGGAAAAGGAAGGAAGGAAGGAAAAGGAAGGAAGGAAGGAAAAGGAAAGAGAAGGAAAAGGAGGGAAGAAAGGAAAGGGAAGGAAGGAAGGAAAAGGAAGGAAGGAAGGAAAAGGAAAGAAGAAAGGAAGGAAAAGGAAGGAAGGAAAAGGAAAGAAGGAAGTAAGGAAGGCGAAGGAAGGAAGGAAAAGGAAGGAAAAGGAAGGAAGGAAAAGGAAAGAAGGAAGTAAGGAAGGAGAAGGAAGGAAAAGGAAGGAGAAGGAAGGAGAAGGAAGGAAGGAAGGAAAGAAGGAAGGAAAAAAGGAAGGAAGGGGAAGGAAAAGGAAGGAAGGAAGGAAGGAAGGAAAGAAGGAAGGAAGGAAGGAAAAACTGATATTTGTAGGAAACCAGTGATTCTAAAAGTCAGGAAGAATGAGGAGAATATTAATTGGAATTCAAGGAGGATACAAAAACAAGGAGGAAGAGATGGAACCTTTCATGTGACAAATAGCAAAAAGTCAATTTGGCTTCACCAAAGAGTGAGGTGTGTAACTTCATAAAACCAGAACAGTCCAGAACTAGGGTTTTGATATTAGCCCTGGTTTTTATAAGATGATGATATATATATTAATTTTTTCCAACTTAACTCACCAAACATTTATTAAGGGCCTATGGTATACAAGACACTATGCTAGACTCAAAGAATACAAAGACAAAAATGAAATAACCAGTGCTCTTGAGGAACTATCTTCTACTAGGAGAGAGAGAGGAGTATTACAGCATAAATGCAGGTATCCTTTTAATTCTAAGGGTCACATTTGTCGTTTTTATTTTCATGGAAATTATAGGGAGTAAATCTTTCAGACTGATGAACCATAATTTTCAAAAAAAAATTCTTTTCATTATGGTTCTTCACACTTGGGACTTTGCTCGTAAGGACCTGGCTGAAACAAATATGTTATATGAAGTTATTAACTTTCTTTTCCTGTAATGTTTCTGAGACCATGATGAGTAATCTTAAGCTCTTAAGCACCAATGAACTTGTTTCTAAGTTTGCAGAATTATACTTATTTATAACCAATGCTATCCACAGGTCAACAGCACAGGGCAAGGAACTCTAGGCCATAGAAGCTTAATATCAACACACATGTGACAAAATCTATGAGACATCTTTTCACTCAAGAGGGATGAGTTTTCTGATTTTATTTTGGTGATAACATCCACGAAATACACATTTGCATGCATCATGTCCTGCTTCTGAGACTTGATGAACTTTTCACAACTTTGCATAATATACTGTCTCTTGTGGAGCACTCAAAATCTAGCTCTTTGATCTAGGAGCCCATAATGTGACTTTCTGAATTAAGATTAATCTCTCTGGCATATCAACAAACTAATTAATTTCATTGTTTTTGTGTGTTCAGAGGGAGTTTATTATTTTTTTTTTGGTAATGTTCTAACTGGATTAGTTATAAAGTTATTTATGTGGTCTTAATGTATTCTGAAATTCAGATCAATGGCTTGTGTCCAAAAATCATTAACTATATCCTGTTGCTTTGAATAAAATAGCTGAAGGTATCCATATGCTTATAAGACAGTTACAACAAATTTCCTGTTCTCAAACATTAAACTGGCCAGATATTATTAGTATGTGAAAGTCAAGAACTGATGGATGATTCCTTTCACGGTAATGCACTAAGGATAATAAAAGGGGCCTTTTAGCATATATTCAGAATAAGAAGAAAAATAAAGAAGGTGCAGGCTGATTGTAATGTTAATAGATAACTGAAACAAAAAGGGAAGGCTGCTCATTCATCTTCCCTTTGAAAAATTATGAAGAAATATGATTAAGTGAGAAGTAAAGCTAATGCTGCTTAACAGCAGAAATGGACTTAAGTTTCCAGGTCCAGAAAAATTACATTTTTAATTATTGAATTATCTATCATTTATGATTCCAAAGTTAGTAATCTTTCAGGAAATCTGGAAACTGAAAAAAGTGTCAGAAGACAGGAAGTGAATTATTGTTGTCTCTACTCTTTAAATGACAGATTATAGGAGTTAGAGACTAGTGAGTCTGATGTTTCTTCCATTCTCATTCAGATTACTAAAAGGAGAGTTTGAATAATTGGGAAAAGGAGGGCTTATAATCAGAAGCCAACATCTGTTCACTAATTATCAGTGCATCATATGAAACTAATTTTAGTTTTTACCTGATTGAGTTATAAGTTAATGAAAGAGTAGAGAGAAAAGGGCAAGTCCATAGTTGCATTTGATTTTCAAGCTAAAATTTTTTTAATTAAATATTAGGCTTCTGTGTTTGCTATTCTGTTTTGTACCTACTCTGTTCCTCTCTCTGTCTATCTAGCTCTTTTTTTCTCTGTGTCTTGCTCACTCTGCCTCTCTATATGTCTATGAGTCTGTCTGTCTCTCTCATTTCAGGTAATACCAAGTCATTTTAGTGATTAATATTTTGTAATACAAGTTAAAATCTAAGAAAAGTTTAAAGTTTGATAGACTCTTTCCTTCCTACTTTCTAACATTATTACCCTATAGATCACTGATGTTTTGTTTCTTTATATGTATATTGTTATTTTTTCTAGTTCTATTAAATATTCTTTTGGGAGTTTAGTATAGTACTCAATGTGTAAATTATTTTAGATAGTATTGTTACTTTTATCTTATTGACTTAACCTACCCATTAACAATTAATATTTTCCTAATTATTTAGGATTCTATTTCTGCAAAGGATATTTTATGTCTAGATTCATATAACTTTTGAGTGAATCTTGAAGATATATTCCCAAGTATTCTATAGCCTCGGTGATTATTTTGAATGGAATTTTTCTTTCCAGCTCTTCTTGCTAGGCCTTAGTGATGCTATGGATTTATCTTGTATTTTGAAACTTTGCTGAAATTATTCCTTATTTCAATTTTCATTGATTCCATGGGGTTTTCTAAGTACAACATTATATCATCAGCATAAGTAACAATTTTATTTTCTCTTTCCTATGCTTATTCCCTCATTCACCCTCAAAAAATTCTTTTTTAAAAAATCTTCTTACTATAGTTAGCACTTGTAAAATTGTGTTAAATAGTGGTCATAATAATGAGGTTCCTTGTTCTACCCTCTCATCTTACTGGAAAAGTTTCTATTTTTTCCCCATTATATATAATATTTGCTCTCAGAGTTAAATAAACACTATTTGCTACATTAAGGAATAATCCATTTATTCTAATGAATAAAAATGAGTTTTAGGTTTTTTCAAATTTTTAAAAAACATTTACTAATATAATTATGTCATTTTAGCATTAGTTGTTTTATAATATTTTAATTTTACTGTTGGTTTATAATATTGCTAACATGGTTTGTGATATTTACATATTCCTTCTTATGTTGAACCCAGCTTTGATCATTGCATATAATCTTTCTAAACGTATTTTTGTATTCTGTTTGTTAATATTTTACTTGACAGTTTTGCATCAATGCTCTTTAGGTATATTGGTCAATATAGCTTTCTTTATCTTATCTTAAGAATCAGTATCACATTTGTATCATGAAAATTAGGATACCTTACTTTCTTGTTATTGCAATCAATTTATGTAGCATTGAGCTAATTGTTTTTTTTAATATTTGATAGGATTCACTTGTAAATCTATTAGGTTCTCATACTTTCATAAATGTTGCCAGCAGAGATAGCAAATCATTTTCCCCACTTTGATAAACTAGGTATTAACTTGAAACTTATTTCAGCATTAATTCATTTCTCATTCTCATACCTTCATAAACATTGCCAGCAGAGATAGCAAATCATTTACCCCATTTTGACAAACTAGGTATTAACTTGAAACTTATTTCAGCATTAGTGCATTTCTCATTTTCATCTGCATCTTCATGAGTGTTGGTAGAATGAATAAGTTAGTATATGAATGAATGAATCCCAAGATTACTAATCATACTGGTATACCAAGGTAATGTCATGGTTTGGATTAGATTACTGCCGAGATCTCTTCCAAATCTCAGTTTGTTTGTTGTTTTAATCTCTAATTGGAATGGCTTGCCAAGGAAGATAGGATTACTACTTAATAGACCACATACCAAACAAGAATCAATAATATGATAGAGCAACTATAAAAACTAATGCAGTCTTGAACTGAATTGAGGTAGGAATGGAGTCCAAGACAGTCTAGAAAAAAGTCTGACATTGTTCTTTTCCACTTTCTCTATTCCTTCTCTGTTTTGCTGAAAACTCTCTCCAGTGATCTGGTCATCAATAGAATTTGCCCAGTTAGGATGTGAAAGTTGCCTGACCCATCCCATAGACATGTCACAGCATCCATAGCTAGGAAAGAATCCAGTTCTGCTGGTGTAGTAAATCTCTCTTAGGCTCCAGGTGACAGCTACAGAAACAGACAGGGAAATCTCAAAGTAGGCTTCCCTCCTGCTATAAGACCAAATGAATCACCCTGCCACACTCTAATTTAATAGATGTGGTCTCTTTGATTTGTTTCTTCATGTTTAACAAGTCCACCTAAATGTTTTTTTCCCCTAAGTGGCAGGACCTCATTCACTGTGTGCTTCAAATGAACAAAAGGCCTTTGTCTGACTGAGAAGTAATAAATGACAAGTATTCCAAGAGGCAACTTCATTTTCAATAGCTCTGTAAAATAAGTTGGCTTTGGTGAAACTGATTGCGTCAAGTCTAACTATTATTGTGCTGTGCTTTCTCCAAATTGGCATGTTTTATCTCGAGGGGTATCTATTTCTCTTGGTTTTCATCAATTTGAAGCTGGATAGAATAGCTTTGTCTGAGTTAATGTTCCTGTCTTATTGTATTCTTCTGGTGGGTGAAAAAGATACGGTGGAATGAAGAACTGGAGCCAGCTGATCCTATGTCAGCCACAACTCCCTCCCTGTCTTTCTTTCCTCAGTTTTGCTCACCTCAAGCCTTGTTAGAATTCTTCCTTTCCACATTACAGAAAATTTCCCTTGAAGTAAATGAGATTATATATCCTGAGGCATAGACTTTGTCAATTCTGTGTCTGAGACACTGGGTATCCAAAAAAAGTGATGGTTGCCTGTCAGGATTGCTTCCTAGACCTGAGAGCATCTGAGAAATGCTGAGAGGTAAAAAGTAATTATGATTTGTGTCTTTGGGAGAGATAGTGAAGAGTGTGCTGGATTTGGAATCAGGAAGACAGAGATTACATCAGCAATAAGCATCAAGAGGTTTTGAAATGAGGTCTTCTGACACAAACACATTTACATGAATATGTGTGTATATTTCATATATATACATGTATGTACATTTTCCCTCTTTCACCTCCTTATTGACAGACAAGATTTCTCCACTTATTTTTCTTGTGGGAAAAACTGATTGGTGAATTTGTTAGAATTGAGTGTAGAGTAAAATCAGGGAGAAACTTCTGATATGTAGCCAAGATGGAGAAATAGGTAACGCATTCAGCTGAGTTCTCCCAGCATTCCCTTCTAAACTGCTTTAAATAACACCTCAAATCAAATTCTGAAGTGGCAGACCAAAAAAATGGTTGCATTCTTCCAGCCCAAGATAACTCAGAAAGTTGGAAGGAGAGAAATGGGACATGGGAGTAGAGGCTGGCTCAGAGCCCTTGTGAATGGAACGAACATCAGGGATGAAATTAAGTCATGACAAAATAAGTAGCAGAAGCTTCAAGGGCTTTGAAGTCAAAGTTTGTAAAGGGACCTGGCAACTTAATAGAAAATAATTACATGAAAAAGATTACTAGTACTAGATACAAGACCAGCCACTGTTTGGCAAATGCATTGCCTATGCCCACTTCTGGATCAGACTTCAAGAGCAAAGAGAAACACTTTTAGTTAAGAAGGAGAGAAGATGTTGAGGAGCAGTATAGCCTTTGGTCAAAGAGAGATGAGGGATCAGAACTTCTAAGGGACAATATCATTTATAGTCCCAAAGGATCAAGGATCCTTCCTGGTAAGGATCAGAATACATACCAGAAGAGCAGTAACCACAATTCTCCCTACATCACACCATCCTGGAAGCATCAAAACTTCCAAACATCCAGAATAACCTCTGAAAAAAGCAGTGCAAGAAAAGCCTGAAACTTGGGGCAGCTAGATAGCACCAGCCCTGAAGTCAGGAGGACCTGAGTTTAAATCTAGCTCAGACAGTTAATACTCCCTAGTTGTGTGACCCTGGGCAAGTCACTTAACCCCAATTGCCTCAGCAAAAAAAAAAAAAAAAAAAGAGCTAAAGAAAGGCCTGAAACTTGAGACAGTGCCCTCTGCCCCCAACCCAAAGCTGACAGAGACCAATTTTAAAATAAAGTTCAACTAAAAAAAAGAGAACAATAAGGAAACAAACAAAAAAATCTAACATTAAAAACTTATGATGACAGGGAAGATGAAGACACAAGTTCAAAAAACAAACATACACAATGACATTAAAATAGCTACAAGGAATAGCTCAAAGAACAAAAAGTAAGCTAGACGTAAAACCCAACAAGATTTTCTGGAAGAGCTAAAATTATTTTCAAAATTAAATAAGAGTGATAGAGGAAAATAGGTAAAGAAATGAGAGCAAAGGAAGAATATTATGAAAAAATGATTAAAAGCTCCTTAAAAATTAGAATTGAGCAAGTGGAAGCTGAGAGTCTAAGACAAGAAAAAAAACAGGAGAAAACATAAAAAAGAAAAAAAAACTGATCTAGAAAATAAATCCAGAAGAAATAATATAAGAATTATTGAACTATGTGAAAGCCATGATAAATAAAAATAAAAAGAATAAAGAGTCTGGACAACATTTTTTTTCTGGACAACATTTTTCAAGAAATTATCAAAGGAAACTATCTTTATATACTAGAACCAAAAAGCAAAATAGAAATTGAAAGAATCCATTGACCACCCGATGAAAGATCCTAAAACGAAAACTCCTAGGAATGTCATAGCCAAATTCTTGAGCTCAAAGATCAAGGAGAAAGAATTGCTTGCAGCCAAAAAAAATCATATATTGTAGAGCTACTATTAGGATTACACAGGATTTAACAGTTTCCACATTAAAGAATTGGAAAGCTTGGGATATGCTATATTGGAAGGCAGAGGTGTTAGGCTAACAGTTAAGAATCACCTAAGCAGCAAAACTGAATATAATCTTTCTGAGGAAAAATGGATATTAAAGGATATATAAACTTCACAACCAAGTGCAGAAAAGCAGAAATGGTAAACATGTCTTTTTCAAATTATAACAATAAAAATCACATTCAATAATGTACAATGGAAATAGATTAAAATTAATCAGTAATTAATCTAATTCTATTTTTATTTATTTACTAAAGCTTTTAAATTTCAAAACATATGCATGGATAATTTTTTAACATTAACCTGTGCAAAATCTTGTGTTCCAATTTTTCCCTTCTTCCCCCCAACCTCTCCTCCAGATGGCAAGTGGTCCAATATATGCATATATATTTATACAATTATTTTCCTGCACAAGAAAAATCAAATCAAAAAGAAAAAAAATGAGAGAAAATGAAATGCAAAAAAAACAACAAAAAGAATGAAAATGCTATGTTGTGGTTCACACTCAGTTCTCACAGTCCTTTCTCTGGCTACAATTGGCTCCCTTCATCACAAGATCATTGAAACTGGCTTCAATCATCTCATTGTTTAAAGGAGCCACATCCATCAGAATTGATCTTGATGTAATCTTCTTGTTGCCTTGTACAATGATCTCCTGATTCTGTTCATTTCATTTGGCATAAGTTCATATAAATCTCTCCAGGCATCTCTGAAATCATCCTGCTGATCATTTCTTATAGAACAATAATTTTCCATAACATTCATATGCCATAATTTATTCAGCCATTCTTCAACTGATGGGCATCCACTCAGTTTCTAGTTTCTTGCCACTACAAAAAGGGCTGCCACAAACATTTTTGCACAGGTGGGTCCCTTTCCCTTCTTTACCATCTCTTTGGGATATAAGCCCAGTAGAAACACTGCTGGGTCAAAAGGTATGCACAATTTGATATTCCTTTGGGCAGAGTTTCAAATTGTTCTCCAGAATGGTTGGATCACTTCACAACTCTACCAATAATATATTAGTGTCCCAGTTTTCCCACATCCTCTCCAATATTTGTCATTATTCCTATCATCTTTGCCAATCTGAGAGGTGTGTAGTGGTACCTAAGAGTTGTCTTAACTTGCATTTCTCTGATTAATAGTGATTTAGAGCACCTTTTCATATGACTAGAAATGGTTTTCATTTTATTTGAAAATTGTCCATTTCCTTTGACCATTTATCAATTGAATGGCCTGAATTCTTATAAATTTGAATCAATTCTCTATCTATTTTAGAAATGAGGCTTTTATCAGAACCTTTGAATGTAAACATGCTTTACCAGTTTATTGCTTCACTTCTAATCATGTCTGCATTAGTTTTGTTTGTACAAAAACTTTTTAACTTAATATAATCAAAATTATCTATTTTTTTGTTCAATAATGACTTCCATTTCTTCTTTGGCCACAGATTCCTTCCTTTTCCACAGATCTGACAGGTAAACTATTCTTTGTTCTTCTGATTTGCTTATAATATTCTTTATGTCTAAATCATGAACCCATTTCAACCTTATCTTGGTATAGAGTATTGGGTGAGAGTCAATGCCTAGTTTCTACCATGTTAGTTTCCAATTTTCCCAGCAGTTTTTGTCAAATAGTGAGTTTTTATCCTAAAAGTTGGGGTTTGGGGGTTTGTCAAACATTAGATTACTATGGTCATTGACCATTTTGTCCTGTGAACCTAATCTGTTTCATTGTTCGAGTACTCTGTTTCTTAGCTAGTACCAAATGGTTTTGATGACCAATACTTTATAATATAATTTTAGATCTGGCATAGCTAGGCCAACTTCATTTGCATTTTTCATTAATTCCTTTGAAATTCTTGACCTTTTGTTCTTCCAGATGAACTTTGTTATTATTTTTTCTAGATATGTAAAATAATTTCTTGAGAGTTTGGTATGGCATTAAATAAGTAGATTAATTTAGGTAGTACTGTCATTTTTATTATATTCACTTGGCCTACCCATGAGCACTTGATACTTTTCCAAATGGTTAGATCTGACTTTATTTGTGTGGAAAGTGTTTTGCTATTGGATTTTGTTAATAATATATTAAAATGCTGATGATTTATGTGGATTTATTTTGTATCCTGCAACTTTGCTAAGTTGTGAATTGCTTCTAGTAGGTTTTAGTTGATTCTCTAGAGTTCTCTAAATATACCATCATATCATCTGCAAAAAAATGATAATTTGGTTTCCTCATGACCTACTCTAATTCCTTTAATCTCTTTTTTTTTTCTCTCATTGCCAATGCTAACATTTCTAATACAATACTAAATAGTAATAGTGATAGTGGGCAACCTTGTTTCACCCCTTATCTTATTGGGAATGGTTCTAGTTTGTCCCCATTACATATGATGCTTGCTGATGGTTTTATTTTAAGGAAATGATTATTTTAAGGGAAAGTCCATTTATTCCTATACTCTCTAGTGTTTTTAATAGGTGTAGGATATTATCAAATGCTTTTTCTGCATCTCTTGAGATAATCATATGATTTTTGTTAGTTTGGTTATTGATATAATCAATTATGCTAATAGTTTTCCTAATATTGAACCAGCCCTGCATTCTTGGTATAAATCCTATTTGGACATATAGTATATTATCCTCCAGATGACTTTCTGTAATCTCGTTGCTAATATTTTATTTAAGATTTTTGCATCAATTAGGGAGATTGGTCTATAATTTTCTTTCTCTGTTTTCACCCTACCTGATTTAGGTATCAGCACCATATCTGTGCATTAAAAGGAATTTCATAGGACTCCTTTCCCTTTTTTTTCAAATAGTTTTCATAGCATTGGAATTCATTGTTCTTTAAATATTTGGTAGAATTCACATGTAAATCCATCTAATCCTGGAGATTTTTTTCTTAGGGAGATTTTTTCTTGATTGATAACTTGTTCTATTTCTTTTTTCTAAAATGGGATTATTTAAGTAATTTATTTCCTCTTCTGTTCATCTGGACAATCTGTTTTATAGGTATTCCTCCATTTCACTTAGATTATCAAATTTATTGACATGTAGTTGGGCAATATGACTCCTAATCATTGCTCTAATTTCATTGGTGGAAAGTTTCCCTTTTCATTTTTGAGACTAACAATTTGATTTTCTTTTTTCCTTTTTCTAATCAAATTAACTAAAAATTTATCTATTTTGTTGTTTTTTCATAAAACCAACTCTTAATTTTATTTATTAATTCAATAGTTTTCCTACTTTCAATTTTATCAATCTCCCCTTTTATTTTCAGAATGTCAATTTTGGTATTTAACTGGGGGGTTTTAATTTGTTCTTTTTCTAGCTTTCTTAGTTGCAAGCCCAATTCATTGATCTTCTCTTTCTCTTTTATGCAAGTAAGCATCTAGAGATATAATAATCTAATTCTAATAAAACAACTGGGTCAAAAAAGAAATCCAAACAATCAATAATTATATATAAATATATTTTTTAGAAATTTATATTATTTTTTTCTTTATTAAAGCTTTTTATTTTTTTTAAAGATATGCATGGATAATTTTTCAACATTAATCCCTATAAAACCTTGTGTTCCAAATTCCCTCCCTTTTCCCCTACTGCCTCCCCCAGATGGCAAGTGGTCCAGTATATGTTAAACATGGCAGAAATATATATTAAATCTAACATATTTATCTCACTGCACAGAAAAAATGAGAAAGAAAACAAAATGTAAGCAAACATATTTATTTAATTATCTCGCTGCACAGAAAAAATGAGAAAGAAAATAAAATGTAAGCAAACAACAACAAAAAGAGTGAAAATGCTATGTTGTGAACCACCCTCAGTTTCCACAGTTTTCTCTCTCTGGGTGTAGATGGCTCTCTCATCACAAGACCATTGGAACTGGTCTGAATCATTTCATTGTTGAAGAGAGCCACATCCATCAGAATTGACCATTGTATAATCTTGTTGCAGTATACAATGAACTCCTGATTCTGCTCATTTCACTCAGCATCAGTTCATGGAAGTCTTTCCAGGCTTCTCTGAAATCTTCCTGCTTAAATTAATTATTATATTAAGGAAAATGACAACAATGAGGCAATGTACTAAAATTATGGGATGCAAGCCAATGTTACTTATGGGAAAATGTATATCTCTAGTTATGTACATTAGTAAAAGAGAGAAAAAGCAAACCAATGAATTGGTCATGCAGTTTAAAAAAAAACTGGAAAAAGAACAAATTAAAAATCTTCAATTAAACACCAAATTTGAAATCCTGAAAATCAAGAGAGAAATTAATAAAATTGAAGGTAAGAAAACCATTGAACTAATAAATAAAACTAAAAGCTGGTTTTATGAGGGGAAAGTAACAAAGTAGATAAACTATTAGTTAATTTAGTTTTTAAAAGGTAAGAAAAAATGAAATTACTATATCAAAAAGGAAAGGGGTGAATTACTAATGAAGAAGAAATTAAGTCAATTGTTAGGAACTGTTTTGCCCAATTATATGCCAATAAATTTGACAGTCTAAATAAAATGGAAAAAAATATCTACAAAAATATTAACTATTTGGACTGATGGAAGATGAAATAAAATACTTAACCCAATATTTAAAAAAAGAAATTGAACAAACCATAAATGAAATGAACTTCCTAAGAAAAAAATCCCCAAGACCAAATGGATTCACAAATGAATTATACTAAACATTCAACAATTAATCCCAGTACTATTTTAAGTATTAGGAAAAATAGGTTAAGAAAGAATCCTACCAAATTTTTTTTACACCACAAATATGGTGCTGTTACTAGGAAGAGCCAAAATAATGAAAGAAAATTATAGACCAATTTCACTAAAGAATATTGATGCAAAAATTTAAATAAAATACTAGCAAAGAGATTGCAGAAATATATCATAAGAATCATAAACTATGACCAGACGGGATTTGTACCAGGAATGCAGGGCTGCTGCAAAAATAGGAAAACTATCAGCATAGTTGACCAATCAATAACAAAACCAATGAAAATCATATGATTATCTATCTTAATCGATGCAGAAAGAAACCTTTGAATAAAACAGCACCCATTCCTATTAAAAACACTAGAGAGCATAGGAATAAATGGAGTTTACTTAAAAATGATAAATAATATTTATCTAACACTATCAACAAGCATTATATATAGTAGAAATAGGAAAGGGATAGAAGCATTCTCAGTACAATCATAGATGAAACAAGAAAGCCCATTATCATCTTTATTTAATATTGCACTAGAAATATTAACTATAGCAATAAAAGAAGAAAAATAAAGATATTAGAATAGGCTTTGAGGAAACAAAACTATAACTCTTCAAATAATATGTTATACTTAGAAAATCATAGAGAATTAATTTTAAAACTACATGAAATTTAATTATTTTAGCAAAGTTGCAAAATACAAAGTAAATCCACATAAATCATCAGCATTTCTAAATATTATCAAAAAGTCCAGTAGCAAGAGACAAAAAGAGAAATTCTATTTAAAATAACTATAGGCAATATAAAATACTTGGCAGTCTACTTTCGGTGACAAGCCCAAGAACAACATGAACACATATATAAAACATTTTTAACCCAAAGTCAGATCTAAACAATTGGAAAAATATTAATTACTCATGGGTAGGTCAAACTAATATAATAAAAATGACAATCTTACCTAAATTATTCATTGCCATATCAAACTGTCAAAAATTATTTTATAGAGCTAGGAAAATGATAAAATTTATCTGGAAGAACAAAAAACACAAAGATATCTAGGAAATAAATGGAAAGATGTTAAAAGCAGGTGATGTAGCCATATCATATCTCAAAATATGTTATAAAGCAGTATTTATCAAAATATTCTAGTATTGGCTAAGAAATAAAGTAGATAGATGGTAGATAGATGGAATAGATTAGGTAAAAATTATTGTAATTGACTATAGTAGTCTAGTATATGATAAACTCAAAAGACCCAAGCTTTTGGAACAAAAACTCATTATTTGACAAAAATTGCTGCAAATACTGAAAAACACTATGGTAGAAACTAGGTATAGATTAACATCTCATACCTTATAACAAGATAAGGCCAAAATAAGGAAATAATTTACACAAAAAAGGTTATGTCATATGCAAATTAAGAGAGCATGAAATAGTTTATTTGTCAGATTTATGGAAAAGGAAAGAATGTAGGACGATAGAAGATATTGAGAGCATTACAAAATGTAAAATAAATAATACTGATTATATAAAATTAGAAAGTTTTTGCACAAATAAAATCAATACAACCAAAATTATAAGAAAGCAGAAAATGGTGTGTGTGGGGGATTTTGTAATAAGTATGTCTGATAAAAGCTTCATTTCTCAAATATATAGAGAATTGAATCAAATTTATAAAAAATACAAATCATTCCCTAATTGATAAATGATCAAACCATATGAACAGAAAATTTTCAGACAAAGGAATCAAAGCTATCTGTAGAAAGCTAAGAATTGGAAATCAAAGGGAGGTCCCTCAATTGGAGAACGGTTAAACAAGCTATGATAGATGACTGTAATGGAATATTATCATGCTATGAAATAACAAGTAGCAAGATGTCAGAAAAACCTAAAAAGGCTTCTATCAATGCATAGTGCATAGAGATGCATAGTGAAGTGAACAGGACCAGTATTATTGTACATTGTACACAGTAGCAACAATATTGTTTGATAAAATTTGATAAAAAGAGGAAACAAAAAAATAATTCCTTAAAAAAATAGAATGGGCAAGTGAAAACTAATAACTCCATGAGATATCAAGAAAAAAAAACACAATCAAAGAATGAAAAAATAATAGAATAAAATGTGAAATATCTCTTCAGAAAAATTGATCTAGAAAACAAAGGAGAAAGGATTTTTAAATTATTGGACTTTCTAAGAGCTAAGACCAAAGAAAAAGATGAAAATTCCCAGCCAAATTCCAGAGCTTATAGGTCAAAAAGAAGATACTTTAAGCAATCAAAATTATAAACTATTTGAATACTGTGGAAACACAGTCAAGATCTCACAAGATTTAGCAGCTATGATGTACAAAGAGTAGAGGATTTGGAGCATGATATGACAAAAGGCAAAAAAACTTGGAATTATGACCAAAAAGAACTTACCCAATGAAACTATAATCCTTCCAGGGAAAAAATAAATATTTAGTGAAATAGAGGACTTTAAAATATTCTTGGTGAAAAGACCAGAGATAAATAGAAAATTTGACTTTCGAAAACAATTCATAAGAAGCGTAAAAAGGTAAACATAAAAGAGAAATCATAAGATTGTTTTCCTCTCTTTATAGAAGGAAGACAGATGTAACTTCTAAGAATTTTATCATTATTAAAACTGTTATATCTGTAATGGGGATAAACTTGAAGTCTTACCAATATGATCATGGTGAAGCAAGAAGGTCTAATATTGCCACTGCCATTTGATATTGTACTAGAAATGCTAGCTATAATAATAAGACAAGAAAATGAAATTGAAAGAATAGGCAATGAAGAAACAAAACTCATTCTTTGCATTGATATTTGCAGATAATTGACATTATACTTAGAGAACCCCAGAGAAATAACTAAAAAACTAAATGAAACAACAAACAACTCTAGTAGTTGTCATTCTCTTTTCTAGTACTTTTCTGATCTTGATAAAAAGTCAGAAGATATGAATAGCAGTTTTCAGAAGAAGAAATCAAAATTAATAAAAGTCACATAAAAATGTTCTAAATGACTACTGATTAAAGAAATGCAAATTAAAACAACTCTGAAATATCACTGCACATCTATCAGATTGGCCAGAAAATGAAAAGAACAAATTCTGGAAGAAATGTGAAAAAATGAGGATAATATTATACTATTGGTGGAATTGTAAAATAATCCAATCATTCTAGAAAATTGTCTGGAACTATAGCCAAAGATCTAAAAATTATGCATATCCTTTGACCTAACAATACAACTGGGTCTGTATCCTAAAGAGATCAAAGAAAAGGGGAAAGGACCAATTTGTAGAAAGATACTTATAATGGCTCTTTTTGTGATGGCAAAGAATTAGAAATCTGGGGGATGCCCAGCAGTTGTGAAATGGATGAACAAGTTGTATATGATTGTGATGAGATACTATTGTACTATAAGAAATGATGAACAAGATAGTTTCAGAAAAATCTGAGAAGATTCATATAAACTCACGCCAAATGAAATGAACAGAACTAAGTGAACATTGTACACAGTACAGTAACAGTATTACAAGGATGATCAACTGTCAAAGGCTCAGCCACTATGATCAAGAGAGTGATCCAAGATAATTCCAAAGGAGCCATGATGAACAATTACCTAGATAGGGAACTGATGAACTCTGACTGCAAATTGAAGAATACTTTTTTGAACAATATTTTTTTCAATTTCATTTCTTTTTCTTGGGTTGTTTTTTTGTTTTTCTTTTTCCTGCTGCTGTTGTTTTCGGGGGGCAGGGGGACTGGTCTGTTTTCAAAATGGCTAATAGGGAAATATCTTTGGGATGACTTCATATATATAACTGATATCAAATCACTTGCCTTCTCAGAGAAGGGGAAGGGGTGGGGAAGATAACTGGAACTCAAAATTTTTAAAATAAATATTAAAAATCATATATGTAGTGGTAAATACTTAACAAAAATTTTTGAAAATTAAAATAATGTAAAAGTAAGGAAACTGAACATGAGTTTCTTAGAGCTCTGCAATGAATGACGATCATAATTTAAATAAACAGCATGAACTTTGTGACATAATTTGGTTATTAAAAAGCCTTTTTCATTCATTTCCTATTTCCTATCTATGTTCTTTCCAGGTGAAACTACCAGATGAATGATCTTGGAATAAATGAGATATCCTTAGAATTTCTCTTATCCTCTTACTGTCTTTCAAAGCCAAAGCCTTCACCCTGACCTCTTCCTACCTTTCCAGTCTTCTTAGGCCTTACTTTGAGTACCACTACCATCACATTCCCTGACACCAGCCCACTTGCTATTCTTCTCACAATTTTCTCAATCTCCTGACTATACATGTTCACTGACTGTCCCCACCTCATTCTTTCAATTTCTCATCTGATTTCTTTCAAGTCTCAGCTGAAACCTCATCTGCTGCAAGAAGCAATTCCCACCCAGACCTTAATTCTTTACCTTGAGATTACCTTCAACTTATTCTGTATGTATCTTGTTGGTTCCTGGTTGTTTGCCTGTTATCTCCCCCCTCATTAGACTGTGAATTTCTTTCTAGACAGTTTTTGCCTTTCCTTATGTCCCTAACCCTAATCACAGTGCCTAGCATATAATAAGCCTTTTATGAATAGATATTGACATTGCTTCTTAAATGTCTACCTTAAAATCATTTTCATGGTTGAGACTTGAAAAGCCACTTCAGCCTGAATTTCAGAGACCACTTCATTTCTGGGCATTTATTCTCAGTGTGTGATGTAATCTATTGAAGGATTTCCAGGGCCTCAGCACAAAGAATACTGGATCTTAACTCAAAATCCACAAAGTTGCAAAGGGGAAAGAGCTCCAGAGTAAGTCAAAAGACTTAAGTCTGAATGCTACTTATCACATTTACTATGTTCACTATGTTATGGGCTTTGATTTCCTCTAAGGAAAATGGAAACAATAATCTTTTGAATATACTTGAAAGGCAACTTTCTGGTATCCTTGGACCCCAGAAAACAATTATAGAGAAGATGGTGACCTGCATTGGATGAGGAACTTTCCTCACTAGGGAGTCCTTATACCATGGAATTGTAAGCCCTAACTCCTTCCCTCCCTCCTTCCCTTTTTCCCTCCCTCCTTCCCTTTTTCCCTCCCTCCTTCCCTTTTTCCCTCCCTCCTTCCCTTTTTCCCTCCCTCCTTCCCTTTTTTCCCCCCTCCTTCCCTTTTTTCCTCCCTCCTTCCCTTTTTCCCTCCCTCCTTTCCCTTTTCCCTCCCTCCTTCCAGTTTTTTCTTCCCTACTCATGCTTATATTAGCTACTTCATAAAGCTGGAAAGCACTTTTTGAACCTTATTGTGCCACACGTAAGGTGTCCTAAAAGTCTTAGCATTTAAAGTTATGTACCTTACAAGAACGTGATCATCATTGTCATCCTTCTCTTTTTAATCCCTTTCTGAAATTGAGTTCCAAACAAATAAAAATATAGAAAGCAATTAAGTTTGTAACTTCAATTTCTCTCTTGTTTCCTTCAAAATGAAACTCAGACCTCCCCTATAGGAGTCCTTTTCTTATCCTCCTCCAGCAGCTAATGTTTTGCCCTAAAATTATCTTGTATTAACTGTATATGTTTTGCCATGTTCATGGATGGATATTTTATTTCTCTCTAAGAAATGTAAATGCCATAAGAGCACAACTTCACCACTTTTGTCTGTGTCACTAGTGCCTTTCACATAGCAGGTGATAGATAAATTCTTGTTTATTGAGTAACTGAAGCTGAAACATTTCCAAAATTGTTCCTCTGCTCCTATATAAGTTGCCACAGGGACAGTGACACCTTCCTCTATTCTCCCCCCAAATGGGACTAGATAAAATTTCTTTTAGTATTATTCAATATTATCCTATTCCTATGGACATTTTTTGTGGTTCAGTGTGATGAATGAATGAATGAATTCTGCAGTCCTTAAAAAGGAAGCACTACTAACTGATCATTTCAGCAAAGCTACAGGAGATAGATTGAAGGGGAAAATGAAAAAGATGTTGACAAAGAGCATGTATTATTAATTTATTGGGCCCATAACTATGATTTATCTCATCTATATATAGTATGTTA
This sequence comes from Myrmecobius fasciatus, assembly GCA_023553655.1. Classification (NCBI taxonomy): domain Eukaryota; kingdom Metazoa; phylum Chordata; class Mammalia; order Dasyuromorphia; family Myrmecobiidae; genus Myrmecobius; species Myrmecobius fasciatus. The sequence continues at coordinate 19,608 of JAJPUD010001218.1, read as the reverse complement.
ACCTTCTTTGAGTAAAATAAAGTAGCAAGTGCTAGCAATCTTGGTATAAAAAGCAGAGACTTCTGGATAGCTTTAATCATGACTAGAGCCCTGGATTAACCTCCTTCATTGGCTCCAGGTCTCTATCAATTTCCCTGCCTATTAGCATCTTTGCAAGAGAATTAGAAATTGAAAGAAAAGGAGATGAAATTCAAATCAATTGGTTTGACTCCTTGATAGTCGCTTAGTGAACTAGGATCATGGGATTTAAAGCTGAAGGTCAACTCATCCAGAGCTGTGACCAGGGAATCTGACATAGGTGAGCAAATGGTGTATCCAGGAATACTTTGTGGTCCTCATCAGCTACAAGGATGAATACTACAGCTGATGGTCCCTCAGTTTTTACTCCCTTTATTCCAGACTCCCTTGACCCACTGCCATTGGGTTGCTATGGTTACTGCTCTCATGTGAAGTCATCTTATATAGAACTTGCTACTACAGCTTGTGAATCTGTTTTGGAAATCTCAGGTTCACTGTTCTTGGATATTAGGAGTTGGGTGGCTGAAAGAAATGGTCATTTTGGCAAAAACCCTAGTCATACATAGGGTTTACTTAAGACTTAAAGAATGATGTAAACAACTAGGTTTTCATTCCTGGAAAGGAGTAGTTGATCTACAAGTGTCTGGATGTTAAGGCAAATGAGAACATAAACTATAGAGCAAAAACTGAAAGAGATGGGCAAACAGATAAATAGTTCTTTATCAAATAAAGCACTTGTCAAGCTATGTTCTATAAAATGCGCTCGTTCCTAAGGTACAAATATAAGCACGTAAGAGAGGCACACTCTCATAAAGCTTGTATTCTAAGGGAGGAATATGGTACATAGAGGAATGAAGGAAAGAGATGGATTGTGATATCATGGGTAGATGGCCAAAAACTGGTGTGGTGGCCCAACACTGTCAAATATGGTAAAAACCATTGATTAGAGCTATGAGATATAGAGACCAAGTTTTTGGTGAGAAGGACATGGGATGGTACCCACAAAAGAGATAGGAATTGCTCTGAGAGATAAAATGTGCTGAGACTCTGCTTCCAAAAACCTTTGCTGTAAGGTTTGTGTTTAAGCAATAACATTTTTGTTTATTGGGGGTTTTTGTTTGTTTTTTTAAACTTGAGGTGCTAGAATAAGGGAATGGGGATTTTTTTAAGTGTCTTCTGGGTATTCCAAGCAGAAGTCAGAGTTGAAAAGACGTATATTAGACAAACAGGTCAGGAAATCAGAGATCACGGTCTTTGGTGGTTTGTTTTTAAATTTGATGCTAGTGGCTCCACTGCCTATGACTGCATTAGGGGAGAGGAAGCATTATGCTTTTCAAATTGGGCATCTGGTTATATCTTTGCTTAGTCCCATCTTATTTCTTTCTCTCTTGTCGAGTTACAAATGAATAAATTTTTTAAACACTTTTAAGTGATTAATTGGAGGTCACACACATAGAAAATAGCAGATAATTAGAATTGGAAAAATAGATTCGGAGCTGGAAGGAACATTAGAAACTACTGATTCCTTTTTACAGAAGGGGAAACTAGGACACATAGTCTATAAATGAAATCACATAGATTTAGGATTCAATCTTAGGTTCTCTGACTCCAAATTCAAATCCCAATCTTTAAGGTTCATAGCTTTGTGTTAATCCCACAAAACTGTGAATTTTACTCTTCCATTCTCCACCTCTCCCCATATTAATCTGGCCAAGTGAAAGGTGGCTATTATTATGTATTTGGATTAAGACTGTAGGGAATAGCTCAAGATTAATATTGTTTAGGGAGAACATTGAGTATAGTTCTAGTTGTGGTCTCTTGGGTCAAAGCTTGGTCAGAGTAAGTGTTATCCAAATTTTCTAGTGTCATGAACATGTGAGATTAAACTGTCATCCTTTTCTTTGCTTATGTAGTGGTGGTCCTCTGCTGCTGAACAGTCAGTTGAGTCAATCACCCAGCATTTATTAGGCACCAATTGTGTTCCAGATGCCGTGCTCCACATTAGAAATATAAAGCCCAAAGTAAAACAGGTCCTGCCATTCAGAAGCCCACTTATGGAGGGTAATATATACCTGTGTAGGGAGAGACAAAGTATTTGGGGTGAGAGGGGAAGAAGGCACTAGAAGCTGTGGGGATCTGGAAGGATTATCTATAGAAGATGGTACTTGAGGTAATATTTGAAGGAAAATGAGGTGTTCTAATAGGAAGAAGTGTTTTTCCCTTCATTCTTAGTGAAACCAATGACCTCAGGAAAGGGAGGTTTTAACTTGTGTGTGAATTGGATTTAAGTGAGGCAGACTTGTCAGCCTCACTCTCTCTTCCAGAGTCATGGAAGTCCAGTAGCAAGACAAAACTCAAAATGATTGGTGATGGCCTGGAATACAGCAGGTGACCTTGACCTTTCTAAATTAAGATTTTTCCTAGGCATTTGATGGTGGGAAAAAGGAGAGAAATGGAAAGAAAAAAAGTGGTGTTTTTGCTTGTCTTCCCATTTTTTACATAATGCTGTAAAATCTGTCCCTTATCAATAGTGTAGGGAGCAATTGGGGTGAGAAAAAGAATAGCTTACAGTTTTTCTTTTAAAAAAAAATATACTACTATGTTAGAGCAGTGGATTTCAAATTGCATTCTCCAGAAACCAAATCAGAATCTCACAATGGATAGAGTGCTGAAGACTCATCTTTCTGAGTTCAAATCTGGCTTCAGACAATTGGAACAGTGTGACCTTGGGCAAGTCACTTAAGCCTGTTTATCTCAGTTTCTTCATCTGTAAAATGAGCTGGAGAAAGAAATGGCAAACTAGTCTACCCCAAATAAGCACAAAGATTCAGACATGGCTGAACGACAATAGGTAGAGGTGAGGAAGGAGTGAATTCCAGGAATGAGGAACAGAAAGTAATAAAAAGGTATGGGGTCAAGGCATGGAGAAAGTAGAGAGAATGCCAAGCCTGGAATAAGGCATTCCTGAGTTCAAATTCAAACTCAGAAACCTAATAGCTACATGATCCTGGGAAGGGCTCTTAACCGCTGTTTCCTCAGTTTCCTCATCTATGACATAAGGAGGATAATATCCCAGGGTTGTTTTGAAGATAAAAATAACAATATTCATAAAAAACACTTTACAAACCTTAAAGTGCTATAGAAATGCTGATATTATTTTGTATTACAGAAGGGGAAACTAGGACACATAGTCTATAAATGAAATCACATAGATTTAGGATTCAATCTTAGGTTCTCTGACTCCAAATTCAAATTTTTGATTTGGTTGTTGATATTCTATTTCCTCATGCTATTCATTGTATACATTATTTTCCTGGACCTGCTTTCTCATCTTTTTCACTAGTTCATATGTTCATCAGTGTTTCACTGTAATTGCCATGGTCATAATGTTTTTAAAGATGTAGTAGGTTTTTTGTTGTTTTTTTGTTTTCGTTTTGTTTTGTTTTTACTGAGGCAATTGGGATTAAGTGACTTGCCCAGGATCACACAGCTACTAAGTGTTAAGTGTCTGAGACTATATTTGAACTCAGGTCCTCCTGACTTCAGGGTTAGGGCTCTATCCTCTACACCATATGCAGTAGGTTTTTAAATAAACTATTTGTGAAACACTTTATAAGCCTTAAAATACTATATAAATGCTAATATTATTTCATATTAAGTTTTGATTTAATTGTTGTATTTCCTTGTTGTATTCATTGTATACATTATCTTCCTGGACCTGCTTTTCCAACTTTTTGCCAGTTCATATGTCCCTCGGTGTTTTACTATAATTGCCATAGTCATAATTTTTAAAGATATAGTAAGTTTTTAAATAAAATATTTGTTGGATGTGAAAATTAGGAAGGACTTTAGGACATTGAACACAGAACTGAAAAGTACATTTGACTATTGAGCATAGAGTTGCAGCGTCTCTGGATTGGAAAGGTTAACAGTCATCAAACTGCAGCTCATTCCTACAGAAAAATCCTCTTTCCAGTGCACCCAGACAAATAGGTACCCAGCTGTAGCTCTGTCCCCCAAAGAAAGGCAAGCCCCTGTATCCAAAGTCAGTGCAAGTTGGGAAGCTTTCTCTAAGTCTAAATGAATTTTTCTGAGGATTCTGTCCTCTGAGACAGAAAAAGACACTTCACATACTCCCTTTGGCAGACCTTTGCTTTCATGTCTCCTCTCTTCCCCTATCCATTTTTCACATCTCTGGGTTCTCTAAATATTTCTTCATATGAGGTATGATCTCTTTACTTTTCACCACCCTCTATAAGCCTCTGGAGGTTGCTTTACTATTGCTGCCTATTTCTGTAAAATTTGTTACCCAGCTGGGAACTACAAAGCCCTGGGGATGGATAGTATCTGAGCCAAAAGCTCTGAGTATATTTTCAGGCCCACTTGGTTCTTCCAATCATCAGTTTCTTCATTTAATTAGCTCATAATGGGATCCAGGACTTTATCTCTATCAGGTGGTGTTAGGCACCTGGGCTTTGAAATAAGCTGGGAAAAAGCAAATGCAGATACTACATTTAAGGTTATCTTTAGCTTGTGCTCAATTACAATGAACTAACTCTGGAAATAAATGGAAGATTCAAAGGAATAACAAATTAATTTATTATAATCACCCACGAATACAATGAGCCTAAGAGAGGCTTGCCATCATGGGCACTTGCTTCTAGATTGCTTCCTTCTCCTCCTACATTTTCCCACCAATAAAGCAAATAAAACATACTTATATGATGTGATTTGGGCCCAAAGCTGAACTGAGTTTCTTGATTTAACAATCAGATTCTGTCTCATAGCCCAAAGGTACTTTATAAAGGCAGTGAATTGTGATTCCTTCTGCTTTGTTCAGATGGATGGGGATGGGGAGGAAATTTTTTTTTTGCTATTTATTTATAATATTTGCTTTTATTTATAAAGAATTCTTCTTGTTCATGTCAACCAGCAGGATTTTGTTAAAAGAGAATAACTATTCACACTCATGGAAAGACCCCTTTAGGAAGGCAGATCCCCTTTTCAAGGATTGAAGAAGGCATCTGTAACCCCTGATAAACATTCACCAGCTTCAACCAGCCTTGTTGCTGGGCTAGTTGACTAAATTTTGCTGCAGAATCTTATCATTTACCAGGGGTCATTACCTGGGGCCATGAATTTATGCTTCTTATTTATGTGCTTTTTAAAAATGTTTTGGTAACTATTTCTACGTAATTGGTTTCCTTTGAATTCTATGTATTTTGTTTTATGTGTTTAAAAGATAACTCTAAGAAGGGTTCATCAGTCTACAAAGGGGTTCATTCTGCACCAAAAAATAAGCCCTGGTTCTTAACCAAAACAAGGACTTTCTTACTGGCTTTCAAATGTTCAAATGCTGTCCTCTTCAAAAGTTCTTTCCTGTTCCTCCCCCAAAATACTCCTTTCTTTTGATCTCAATACATCATCAGATATGATATTCAAGCTAGATTAAAAAGACATTTGTGGAAAGTAATCTGTGGGCTTAAGGGAAAGGCAAATCTAATTCTAAGTGCTAGAGGGATTATTTGCAGAAGAGATGGTGTTTATTATATAAACACCAGTATACTAGTTATCTCCCTAGGGGTTGGCAACCCAGTCTGAAATTATGAAGTGAAATTATGGAGTGTTTTTAATCCAGATCTGCTAGGAAAGCCAACCATTTGGCAAGGATCAGTGACTGGAAACGTTTAACTGATCAGGATTTGAGGAAGGGGGAATATTGGAGGTCTAATGCTTTCAAAGGGACTTTAATTCCATCTCTCTATTTCTGAGCACACAAAGACCACTCTCAATATTCCTTCCTCTCTCTTTTTTTCCTCCCCTTTACCATATTTCCCACCTTTCACTCCTAGATCTCTAAAAGCCAAAGCAATAGTGATAGTTGTCTACATCTTTTGTGGATTTGCATGTATAGTTTGTTTTTTTAATGAAATTTTGGGTGTTGAATGGGTAGCAAAGATGAATGGAATTAAATTTGAATTCTTTTTTTCCTCAGACCGTGGGAACAACTTTCCAAAAGGCCAGTTCTTACAGTAGCATACTAGAACCAGAGATTCAAAACTGGTCACATCCTTAGAAGTCCATCTAATCCAATCCTCTCAGAAAATTATTGTGATTTACCCAAGGCCACATAGTTCAAAACTAACAGAAATGAGATTTAAGCCCAAGGCCTCTGTCTATGCCTCCAGGTCCATTCTTTTCAAGGTGCCTTTTTTCTTTAACAATAATTCATTTTCAATATCTTAAGCACTTCAATCTCCTTTTGTTGTAGGCAGTAGTTAACCATTCATAACAAACAGGGAGACTAATTTTGGCCTTATATTGTTAATAAAACTGAAGCTCCCTGATAAGAGTTATTCCCCTATCTATCATCTCAAGGGCCCACCTCACAACAAACCTTTCCCCTGAGCCCAAAATTAAATTCTATAATAATAATAATTTTATTATTATAACAGGTAATATTATCAGGTACACTGGTAAGTACTTTACAATTATTATCTCATCTGATTCTCACATCAACACTGTTAGGCAGGTACCATTATTATCTTCACTTTACAGATGAAGAAACTGAGGCAAACAGGTGTTCAGGGACTTGCTACCTAGTAAGTATTTAAGGCCAGTTTTAAATTCAGATCTTTCTGACTCTAGGCCTAGCTCTATCCATTGTACCAAAGATTCCTATTTATTTATATTTTTAATGTTGCCTTTCTCCTCTCTAGGGAGATTCCCCCCCACACACACACACACCCCAACCAAAAAAAAAATACAAAAACCAAAAAACCTCATATTTACCTTTTATACTTTAAAGTTTGGCATGAATTGAATTCCCTTTTATCAGTAAAAATCATAGCCTTTCAGCAAGTCACATGGTTAATGATGATTGAATAAGTGTCTGATAGCTGAGTAACAAATAGCAGGCTTATTTTGACAAAGAAGGGCTCTTGTTCCTTGGCTGTAGCTAAGATCACATGACAGAAATGGTGAGTCTACTTAAAATACTTAGCATTTATATATATATATATATATGTATATATATACACATATATACATATATATATACATGTATATATGTGTGTGTGTATATATATTTCTAGAAAACTTGTGACAGCTGTTGCTTTAATCTAAGGACAAGGTGGGGAGGGGGTCATTGCAGCCCCCCATGTAATACTATTCTCTGAAGCTAAAATGGAATAGATTACAGATTGAATACCTGAGGTGCTGCTCAATCAATATCTCGAAGGTATGCTGTTTTAAAAAGGCTATGAAAGAGAATTTCTGAAGTCACCAGATAGATACTTCTTTTTTTACTCTTAGATTTCCTTTTCTCCCTTTATTTACTTTCTCCTTTTTTTCTACCTTTGCTTTTATTTTTAAGCCTCTCCAGTGTTACTAAAGTATTTAATTTTTCTAGCCTCAGTTTTCCTCATCTGTGCAATGAGGGAGTTAGACTAGCTACTCTCTGAGGTCCCTTGCAGGTTGATTTTTATGATCTTAGGATTCTCCCTTCCTCAGCTCTTTGCCATATTTAAGTCTTGTCATAGGTACAGTCATCCCCATTGACTAATCTCATGAGATCATACAAAAGAAAACACTTTGGGAATACACAAGAGCTTCTTCCAAGTATTTGAAGGGCTGTACACTCATTTTCTTTGGTTTGCCCTGGAGGGAACAATCAGAAGCTACAAAACTGAGAATTGAAGATGAGTGTCAGATAAGACTTCCAAACATTGTAAGAGAAATCGAGTGTCTTGGAAGGTAGTAGAATTTTTCTCTGAAAAAGGGAAAATGGAGTTTAAATGTCCTAATAGATGGTATTGATTCCAAACCTAGTCTTTTTTCAGAGTTCTCCAAGCTCTAACAGAAATTATTGGGTCTTTTCCCAGACTTTCCCATGACTGCTCCCTCTGACCAAAGTCTTAAGAAGTCCCTAGTTTGAATTCTAAATAATTCCTCATGATTCAGAGATGGATGCCAGCAAAGGAATGAGGTGTTCCAAGCTGCATCATCGCCCTCCATTTGTAACAGGCGCTTGCCTTTGAAGTTTGGCAGCCAGAGGCTGCTCTGAAGATGGATTTCCAAAAGAGATCCCAAATAGATTTTGACATATCCCTTGGTGCTTCCATCTGCGGGAGCATCAGCCAACAAAGACGCCAGCATGGCAAGAGAGTCCAGTGAGCTCACTCACACGGGGAAAGCCAGGAATTGATAGCTGCAGCGGTCATGAGCATCTCTCTTTTGTGTGTGTGCACGTCACTTGACTTTTGAAGTGAGACATCAAAGTTACTAGGAAGATCCTCAATAAAAATGGGCAGCAGAGGGGCCCTTTTATTCCACCAAGCAGAGACATTTCATCTCAGTGGTCCCTTTTCTCCCAAACTGATTGGCTATAAATAGCAATTTAGTCCTTCTTCTCACTTCTGAGGACCTCTGATTCGTGCATTTGGATAGCTAAATGATGCAGATGCAAATTTTCATCCACCAGCTAGTATTTCTCCTTCATGGAGAAAAGTCCAAGGACCAAGGGTGCTTCCCTGGTGCTATTTCTTTTTGTATTGATTATCCCTTTCTTTGTAGGGCTTGAAAGGTGTGGAACTTTTGGGATTAAAAAGGTTCAAGAAACAGCTTCTGGGTAATTTAATCATTTTTATTAATAAGATCATCCTGTTTATTAATAAAAGGATGTCTCTTTTGGAGCCCAAAAACAATCATGGCAGCAGACTCACAGTTTATACACCTTTGAAAAGTAGGTGTAACCCAGGGTGGAAATCTACCCTGACTGGTTGACAATTAATGAGAGAATAAATATTTCATTGAGGGGCTGAGAATAGTGATATCACTTTACCCTTGGACAGAGAGACTATCTCTAATACCAGACTCCTCCCTTCACCTCCTTCTTGGGCAATATATTTTTTTAAAAAATTAATGATCGAAAATCTGAAACACAAGGTTATGCAAGGCTCAATGTTGAAAAATTACCTATGCATATTTGTTGAAAATAAAAAGCTTTAAAAAATTAATGGTCCACCCAAACCTGAACGGAACAAAATGGCTATTCCACCTGGGTGGGATCTGAACAAGAAAATTAGTCCAATCTCATCATCAGCAATGTCCTTCAAGAGACAGCTCTTTTTAAAAATCAGGACTTTAGAAAAAGGGGGAACTCTGGATCTCCCCAAATCATCGATTTTTAATAATTATTTCTCTCAAACTTTTTATGCAGTTGAGTCAGTGGAAGCAAAAGTATATTCAAGATTCACAAGAAGAAATGGAGCTAGCAAAAATGGTAGTTGTAAACTTTTGCTAAATGATTCCATAGTATTTCCACTCCTTATCCCTTTTCACCTTAGAAATTTTTATGCCAACCCAAATATATAGATTTGTAAGTTAGGTACACAAATCAAACATTAACTGATAGTAAATGCTGATTTTATGAGCCCCACGTTGTGATGCAACCCCATATGGGGTTACAACCCACAGTTTAAAAAAATTTGCCATAGTGCACAGAATTCTGAGTCTGGACTCGGGAAGACCCAAATTTAAATTTGGACTCAAATGCTTAGTAGCTGTATGACCTTGGAAAAGTCATGTAATCTGTTTGTTTCAGCTTCTTCATTTATTAAATGGATGTTATAATAGTACCTATCTTCCAAATAAGTTCAATAAGATACTTGTACTTTAACCCTTCGTCTGTCATATAGTAGGCTCTTATTAAATATTTATTTCCTTCCTCATCAATTGATCAATTAAATATTTATTAAGTGCCTAATATGTTCCAGGTACTGTTCTAAGTGCTAGGGAGACCAAAAGTGGCAAAAAATAGTCTCTGCCCTCAGAGAGCGTTCAATCTAAAGGGGGGAGGAATAACATTAAAAAAAGATACATATGGAGAAAGTTATAAAAAGGATATATTGGAAATAATTGAAAGAAAGAAAAACCTAGTATTAAGAGATGATTTTCCCCAAGATCATCAAATCAATGGCCACACTCTCAGTATAGTCTTTACAAAGGAATTTTGTATCAGGAAGACCTGAGTTCAAAAAAACTAACTCTTATTTGCTCTGTGGTAATAAGAAAAAAAAATCATTGAAGTTCATTTTCCTTATCTGTAAAATGGGGGGGGGATTTCATAGAATTGTGATGAGATAATAATATGTCAAGTGCTCTGAAATGTTAAAACACAATATAAATATCTTTTATTCTCATGTTTATGCAACACAAATAAAGAAAATCAACCAAATCCCTCATATCAATTCATAAAAATGTTAGTTTGGCAAGAAGGCTGGAGTAGAGGATTTTGACTAGATCATCCCTATTCTCTCTTCTTACTCTAAATCCTGTGATCTACTCTCCAAATTGTCTTTTAAAAAATATCATCAATATTCTTTGGGCTCTTTTTGGACTGGAATATATCTTTCATTAGGCAGTTGATGACCCACAGGGGGAGTCTTCTCATGATCCATTTACCCAATTAACCCACAGTTTATAATCAGTTTTTATCCTACCCATTGAAAGGTACAAACATTAATCTATATTGATCATGTACTGAGTAAAAATACTGGAAAATCAAGGTTTACTGTTTCTGTGCAAATAAAGTTTTGACTTCCAAGCTAGGGTTGCAAGGCCAATGAGACCAATTATCTAATTATCCATAGGAGATTTGAGCAGCTTAAAAACCATTTCTCTAGAAAATTAGACCTCTTTTTAAAAAGATCAGTGTTGTTTCTGATACCAATAAATGTGGCTGTTTCTGCCAAATCCGTCACGTTATACATACACGTGTTTTTCTAAATGATAGTATTTTTTCTCCCTAGTGATAGGTATTATTTCAGAAATGGATAAACTTTTTAATATAGATAACATACAATAGGTTTATAGGGGTCATATTGATCAATAAGTATAACAGGTTTAGCTGAGCTATATTGATCAATCAATAAAACAGGTTTTTGGGGGGGGCTGTATTAATCACTAAAAGATTTATTAAGCTCCTATAATGTGCCAGACATAAAACTACCTACTAAGCATACAAGGACAAAGATGAAATGATCCATACTTATAGGGAGCTTAAAATCTAATAGGGAAGAGAATAAATACTTATAAAAATATATACAGTATAAATATAAAATGAATGCATAATTTACATAAACATACACATAACAGAGTAGTGGGGAAGACAAAGGGTTCAGGAAAGGGCTCCTGCAGAAGCTGGCAGAGGACTCCAACATGGCAATAAGGAGAAGTTACATTGCAGATGTTGTGATGGCCAGTGCAAAAGTTTGGAGGTGGGAAATGTCGAATTGTGACTGTGGAACACAGGAAAGGCTAGTTTGGTGAGATAATAGAATGAAATAAGGGGAGTAATATTCAGTAAGACTGAGAATTATGTTGAGTAGGATTTTAAAAAGTTAAAGTGAATAGCTTATATTTTGTCCTAAAACCACTGTGGTTGATCAAGTAAGGAATGACATGGTCATTTCTGTGTTTCAGGAAAATTACTTTGGTGGCAGTGGTGTGGAATAGACTGCAGAGGAGAGACTGGAGGTGCTTAATAAATGTTTATTGATTGAGGCAGGGAGATAAATGAGGAGGCCATTGCAGTAATCCAGGCAAGAGGGGACTGAACTAATATGAACAGTGTGAATAAAGAGAAGGAATATTCTAGCTGTGGAAACCCCAAGATTTGGCCTAGGATTGGCTACATGGTGAAGAGGAGTGAAGAGTTAAGGAAAAGGATTAAATTACAAGCCTGAGCTGCTGGAAGGACTGTGACGCTTTTGATATAAAATAGGGAAGTTTGGAAGAGGGGAGGAACCAGCTTCACTTTCCTATCTGTCTTCCCAGCACTTCTCTTAGAGCTTCATTCAGAAAACGTGCTTAATAAAAGTTTTTTGCTTTTTTTTTTTTTTCATCAATCAATCAGTTCATTCCCTGGACTTTATTTTCTTTGTTTATAAAAAGAGTTCAATTAAGAATGTCTCTAATATTCCTTTCCATTTTAAATCCTCTGATCCTGAGATCAATAGAAGGGTAATAGGTTGGGTAATTATGGGACTTCCCTTATCATTTTTTCCTTTGCCCTGGAGGAGTGGCCTCTCTACACCAAAGTACATTGTGGTAACTGTCACTGGTGAATAGTTTGTAGGGAGAAGCTTTTCCAGGAAACCCTTTCCCCAATTCCCCTTCCCCTCTCTTTTCTCCAAGGCAATTTGTACAAAGTGAAATAACTCCTTTCTCTATGAAGTTGGATGCTAAAAGTATCAAGAGAAAAAAAGGCTTCAAAATCTTTTCTTGATAATCAGGACCTGGCCCAGAGAACCAAAGGGCTGATTTTTTGAATAATTAGTTATGTGGTAACAAATAACAACTAGGTAATGCAATGGATAGAGCAAAGACCTTGGAAACAGGAGGACCAGAATTCAAATCTGGCTTCAGATATTTAGTAGATCTATAAAGAGAGCTGGGGAAGAAAGCACTAAGCCTCTCTAGTATCTCTGCCAAGAAAACCCCAAATGGGTCACAAAGAATTGGACATGACTTTAAAATGATTGGGATAGCACCAGTAGCTCTAGCATTGGAATTCTTACTCTTTTTTTAAAAAAAAATTGAAACCTTTAGAAATCTGGTAAAGCCCATATAGACTCTTTTTCATGTTTTTAAATATATAAAACAATATACTTAAGATTATAAAGAAAACCAATTATGTTAAAATATTAATTTTTTAAGTTGACAAGTCACCCCCTGCCAGTTAAGAAGTCTTGTTTTAGCACTAATGAAGATACATTATTTTGGCTCAATGACCAAGTCTCAGTTCATGCATCCAGCAGGGAGAATGTTGAAAAATAAAATAGAACCACTTTACTCTATAACCAAGAGCACTTGAGGAAGGGTTAATTGGGGTAGTAGATAGAATATTGGACTTGGGTTTAAATCTTGCCTCAGATATTTAATAACTGTGCAATGGTTGGCAATTTGCTTAAATTATCTGGATCTTAGTTTCCTTATCTGTAAAATGGGGGTGATAAATGGTAATAATATCTACCTCTCAGGGTTTTGGGAGCATAAAATGAGTTTGTAACATGAGAAGTGCTTTGTAAACTTTCAAGTACTATTATGAATACCGGCTATTTAACTATATTACTTTAAGCCATTATTATGTACAAAATTAAGTAATTGGAATAGGGAAAAATAGTAGGCATTTATTAAGCTCTATATGTCAGGCACTGTTGCTAAGCCGTCTTGAAGGAGGGGGCAGATGAACTGAGCTTGGATGAAACTGGGGCTGCTAAGAGCCTGAGGTAAAGACAAAAAATCCTTCTAGGCATGAGGGACAGCCAGCCAAAACATAGAAGCAAAGACGGAGATGGAGTTACCTTCATCAAGCCCAGATCGACCACTATGGCTGCAACACAGATCGAGTTGTAATGGCCAGTAAGTCTGGAATGACAGATCACATCAAATTATGAAGAGTTTTAAATATAGCATACTTCTCTGAGAAAGGGAACAAAGCATTGTAGGAAGTAATAAAAAGCCCCAACATGTGTAGAAAATATTTAGTTCTTTGAAGTGAAGTTGGAGCATTTTTAAATACTATTTTATTTTTCCAAATACATGCAAAGATAGTTTTCAGTATTCACCATTGCAAAATCTTATATTCCTATTAGAGCATTTTCTTGGTTGGGAAAGATTTCAAAGAGTACCATCCATGAGAGTCACTGTCTCAGGGATGTGACAATGTGACAAGACAAATATACCGAAGGTGATTTATTTAAGAGTATTATCAACAAGACATGTGGCCTTTTCAATTGAACAAATTTTATTACAAACCACACAAAGGAAGCAATCATCGCTAGAATGTGAAGTTTCTGGATAGATGTGACTCCTGGTTTCTGAAATTAAGAAACATATCTAACTTATTGTGTCTACCAGTAAAGTACCTTCCAGATTTATGGTTTCTGAAAACACAACAGCCCAGTGATCAATTGATAATTGTTTCTCTTCCCTTCAACGCCGAAGGAGGAAAATGATTTAATGGTAGAATCGAATAAAATAGCAATTAACTTCTTAGGGTGAAAATGAGTCAAGTCAGTGCCAACCTCTTCAATGTTTTTCTTAGGGCTGATTTTCTTTCCTTTCTTGAAGTCATAAGCAGATGTCAGAGTCATTCCTAAGTGGTATTTATGCCCAGTGCACACCTGTCCGTGACTGTTCCCTCCTCCAGGGGGATTTGTGCAACCAAGGTATCTGGGTATCTTACCTTATATTCATTTCTTGATCCATAGACTGCTGCCCCAGCAACCTCGGAAAGGTCTGCAGTACTAAAGGTGGGATTTTTTCCTTTGGGACTGATTGCACAGTTGATTTTTCAGAGCCCTCTCTTGCCTGGCATTGAGTGATCCCAATAAAGTTCAGTATTTCAAAAATCTGTGATTTCTTTATCATGGATTCTCTTTCTGCTGGTGCAAATGGTGATCTCCTCAACATCTTAGTGGATGGTCATCAAGAATTACTGTGGTCGGGGCAGCTAGGTGGCTCAGTGGATAGAGCACCAGCCCTGAAGTCAGGAGGACCTGAGTTCAAATCTGGTCTCAGACACTTAACATTCCCTAGCTGTGTGACCCTGGACAAGTCACTTAACCCCAATTGCCTCAGCAAAAAGCAAAAAAAAAAAAAAAAGAATTACTGTGGCCAAAAAAATTATTCTCCCAATGACCAAAGTCGTGATGAGTCTCAACCATGTAAGCAATTAACTTTTATTATTATACTATGTTCCTGGAACTGTGCTCTAGGACTTGGAAGTACAAACACAGAAATTTAATAGTTCCTGACCTCGAGGAGCTTATATTCTATCAAGGGAGACAAGATGTACAATTATGAACATAAATTGATATACAAGGTGGGGGAGGAAAGAAACCAGCAAAAGGAATCAGGAAAGACTTGGTATGGAAAGTGACTTTTAATATGAATTAGGAAAGAAAGGGTTTCAAAAGATGGAATTGAGGAGGGAGTATTTTACAGCGGGAGTCAGAATGTTGTACGTGAGGAACAGAAAGCCTGGCTTTGCTAGACTATGGGGTATCTAAGGAAGGGTAATATATAAAAAGGCTGAAAAGGTAGTCTGTAAAGAGCTTTAAAGATGTCAGAACATTTTACTTTTGATCTTAGAGTTAACAGCCAGACTACTTGCTATAGTAATGTGATTTTCTGGCCCTAGCCTCTGTTACATAGGGTTGGTTTTCCTTTAGATATGTTGTTTTAGCCTGGTGAGAATGAATCATCATGTCATCATGCTGTAGAAAACAGGACATGTTATTTTCCACACTTTTTAGAGAGGGATTGACTTGCTGAACTTGATTTTTTAAGGAATTGATAATGTTTAATTTGTAGAAATCCTTTTGCTCACTCTTTTCCTACCCCATGGGAGATTACACCCTTTGTAATAAATATGCATTGTTAATCAAAACAAATGACCACATTAATCACATACATAAAGCCTTATGTCTTATTCTGTACCACAAGTCTTTCACCTGTCAGGAAGTGGATAACATATTTCATCATCAATCCTCTGGAGGTGTGGTTAATCTGACTTTTATTTCTTAAGGGAGAAAGTTTCATAATAAAAATAGTTACATGAGATAGTCAACAAAGAAAGGGGACATCCCTCTCCCCCTCTCTAAGCTGCTGACTATAGATTCAAATAGCCACTTCTCAAGACTCAAGTTGGTTTGGTGGCCTCCTGGTGCTTGCTGGACAGCAGGAGCTTTTAGCTTCTGCATCTCTAAGTAGCCTAATTGATCTGTAATGAGATTCATGTGGAGTTATTCAGATTCCATTGCACTTAGAAGAGACAACTCATCTCTTGATTTTTTACTTGATGAAGATGCACTTAAGAACTAAAACAGTATCCCTCTTGGGGTGCTCTGCTTGGCTCCAGAAGGCATGACAAGAATGAGAGGAAGCTACAGAAAATCAGATTTAAGCTTCACAGATGGGAAAACTTCTTAATAATTAGAGATCTCCAAAGGTAGGATTTCTACCCCAGAAGAAGTGAGTTCTCCTTTCTTAGAGGTCTTCAAGCAGTAGTCAGATGACCACTTGTTTGAGTTGTTACAGAGGGTTATCTGTCTGAAATGGCTTTTAAGGTCCAATCTAGATAATATAATTTTCAGCTAACAGCTTAAACTGCATGTGATTCATCATTATATTGAAGTAATTTCCAATTAGATGTGAATTTCTTTTATTTTACTCATGAAAGCAGTTGAATCACTTGCTGACTTGGTGCTTCCAAGGTCTCTACTGACTCCCATGTTGACCTCCCCTTGGAGAACTCAAGGAAGAAGATTTCTCAAATGCTGAACACTGGTTAGATGCAGGAGGTTCTATGGACTACTGAGAGAATCCCTGAAATCTTTTAAAAATCTTCATAGTCTAAAAGGATTGACTCAGCTTTGCTGACATGCTCAGCCCTTCACAGAGATTTGGGATACCAGCTCCACACCTGTGCTTTTAAAGACCATTTCAACTATGGTCTACATTTAAAAACAACCTGATTAATATCTTTACTTGGATATCCCACTCAAATATAGCATATCTACAACAGAATTCATCATTTTCTTACTAAAAGACACACACACAGATGGTTCTCTTCTTAATTTTTCTATTTCTGTTGAAATCATTAGATCTCAACAAATTTCAGAGATATCATTCAACCTTTCCTTTCTATCACCTCACATTTCCATACTGTTGCCAGGCCTTGTTCCAAAAACTTCTATCTCCTCCTTTCTGATCCTATTACTATTACCTTCATTCAGGCTCACATTACTGCTTATTTGGACAATTGTGATGGCCTAGATTTCAAACTGGAAGATGCTTTAGAGAACATCCAGTCCAATCTTATTTTGCCAATAAAACTGAGACCCTGAGAAGAAATGACACTCAAGATTACATAGATGACACTACTGGGATTCAAATGCTGTATCTCAGACTCCAAACTCAGCGTTCTTCCCCCTAAACCATGTTGCCTCCCAACTATTGTCCTTCTCTCTCACTTTTCCAATACTTCCTTCACACAAATGTCAAAGGAATCATCCTAATGCTAGGTTTTATTGAATCACTCCCTTATTCAGAAATCTTCAATGGCTCTCCATTTCGTATCCAATACCTTTCATATTCAGAAATTCTAGTTCTTCCATAGTTTGATTCTAGTCTTATTTCACAGAGTATTCCTTTCTATATATTTTATGCTCAATGAAATTACCATCTTGGCTCCCGTCCTTCCTCTACCTTTATGCATTCATGCAAATAATTACCCATTCTTAAAATAGAATAGATTGTCTTTGCCATCTCTGCCTATTTTCTTCTTCAAGGTTCAACCTTCTCCTTGAAGCCTTCTATGGTCTTTCCAGATCTAGTCCCTAGTCTCTTCTGCTATCTCATTTGATCTCCTCCAAATAATTACAAGTTCTCTATATTATATTAATATTCCTTCCTTGGAAATAAGATGGCTGCCCTCTGATTGCAAGGATTTGAATGTTTATTAATGGAACTTCTTCACAATAATGTAGGTAGCTTCTTTGGATATATCCTGTTTTCCACAAATGGGACTCAGTGTTTTATGTTGCCCTCCATCAGTACTGAGGTTCTTGTGAATATATTTTAAAAGGGAGCTGTTGGGGCAGCTAGGTGGTGCAGTGGATAGAGCACCAGCCCTGAAGTCAGGAGGACTTGAGTTCAAATCTGGTCTCAGACACTTAATATTCCCTAGCTGTGTGACTCTGGGCAAGTCACTTAACCTCAATTGCCTCAGCAAAAAGCAAAAAAAAAAGGGGGAGAGCTGTGAAATATACTGTTGGCTAGGATGTAGGCTAGTAAGAAGTCTGGTAAGGGGAAGCTAATCAATAGGATTTTTTCCCCTGTTATCTTAACCTAGCAGTTAGGGATTAATGAAAGATATTAATATCTAATACATTGACTACTACTATTACTACTACCACCTACTTACTACCACTGCTGCTGCTGCCACCACCAGGCCTACTACCACCAATAATAGAAATAAGGACAGGACCTGTGATTTCATTGGTCTTTGAAAATCCCAGCTACTAATGTAGGTCAGCACCTTCTAAGACTGAGTTTATAGCTTTAGAGGGTTATCTAGAGTGGTGATATCAAATTCAAATAGAAACAAAGATCACTAAACCATATTTAAGGATCCCTATTGACTTAGAAAACTATAAATTAATCACACCTGTGTTTTATTACATCTTTTTTTGCTAATATTTCCCCATCACATTTTACAATTTACTAATACTCAGTAACACCTGGGTCTAAAGCATTTAAGTTTAAGTGGCTGGTCAAATAACCAGATTTGAACCCATGACTTCATAACTTTGGTTGGTTCTTCCTAGTAAATGATTAATGGACAAGGAAAGAATAGATAACAAGACTGCATATAACATTAAAATTTCATTTTCATCTCTTCTCCACTACAACATTTATTAAATACCTACTGTATCCTTTCTGAGGTGCTAAGGTAATAAAGAAAAAAAGTGAGATTGTCTTGTTTTCTAGGATTTTACATTGTATTGGATAATTCTAGCCATTATTACATCCTTCATACATTTTTATTAGTTATTCATAATTAAGAAAATGGATCAATTGTGGCTTCTACTATTACTACCATTCTGGTGATATGTCTATTGGCTTTTTAGAAGGGAAGTATCAGAATGAAAATTGCATCAGTATAAAAACTCAGGAAGGAAAAGACCTGGGCAATACAAAGGAAAAGCAATACACAATGGAAAATTAATGTGCCATCCAAATGTTGACATCTCACAATAAATGTTGATAGGCTGGTAAATATTGAAATATAGAGCTGAATCCAGCATTTATTTCTAACATGTCTGACTTTGCCTTCAACCAAATGCTAGAAATATCAATAGAAGGGGTCCTTTTTCTAATTGTACAAATCTGCTTATTAATGTATAAAAGGAAAAATCTCAAAACAGGTTTAGGGAATAGAAAAGGGAAGAAGAGAGACAGAGAACTCAAGAGAAGCATTCTTCTTAACTCTAATAAAGTCATAATCTTGTGACAGAAAGTCTTTGGTTAATTACCATGGAGAAGTCATTCTGCTTAGAGTGGGGAAGTGAACTGAAAATCCATTGAGATTAATTTTCTGATTGCCAACTTATTTATAGTTTATGTAAGCCTGATGCTTAAAAGGAAAGAAATAGTAAATAGGTAAAAACTTCAGATATTGGGAAATTAATCCATTCACAAGATTGGAAAAATCTATTGGGCAATTAGACATCAAACAAAAAGTTTGTTGAGATTGAATGAGAGAATTCTAGTCAGGAGAATTCTGCCTAGACCTGCTTATGAAGATTACCTGATCCTAAACACTGTCTCCTACTTTGAATTTGTATAGGGTTTTACATTTTATGGAGTCAGTTTTACATTCTGCCATTTAATTCTAACAAAAAATCCTCCTGAAGAAGATGGGAAAGGTATTATTATTCCTGTTTTTCAGACAAGGAAGCAGAGGTCTGGAGGAATGAGAAGATTAATCAATGATGTTTGAGAGAATCCATTATAGAA
>JAJPUD010001217.1:453186-475740 GCA_023553655.1 Myrmecobius fasciatus | reverse complement strand
GCCCTTTCCTTCCTTTAAGATCTCTTTGGGATATAGGCCCAACAGAAACAAAGCTGGGTGAAAGTATATGCACAGTTTGATAACTCTTTGAGCATAGTTCCAAATTGCTCTCCAGAATGGTTGGATTCATTCACAGTTCCACCAACAATGTATCAGTGTCCCAGTTTTCCTGCATCCCCTCCAACATTCATCATTATCTTTCCCTGTCATCTTAGACAATCTGACAGGTGTGTAGTGGTACCTCAGAGATGTCTTAATTTGTATTTCTCTGATCAATAGTGATTTGGAGCACCTTTTCATATGACTAGAAATAGTTTTAATTTTATCATCTGAAAATTGTCTGTCCATATCCTTTGACCATTTATTGATTGGAGAGTGGCTTGAATTCTTATAAATATGAGACAGTTCTCTATATATTTTAGAAATGAGGCCTTTTTCAGAACCCTTAAATGTAAAGATGATTTCCCAATTTATTGCTTTGCCTTCATTTTTCCCCATCATCAGGGTTTTTTGCAACGAGTCCCAAATTCTCAGGATGTTGCCAAAGTATTTAAGCTTCAGCATCAGCACTTGATGTTCCAGTGGACATTCAGAGTTAATTTCTTTAAGTATTGACTAATTTAATCTCCTTGCTGTCTAACAGACTATCAAAAGCCTCCTCTAGCATCACAATTCAAAAACATTGAATCTATGGTGCTGTTTTCCTTATTGTTCAATTCTCACAACCATATGTTACTTAAAAAAAGTAACTATTGCACAGATCTTTGTCAGCAAGTTGCCGTCTCTGCTTTTTATTTGCTGTTCAGATTTGCCATAGCTTTCCTTCTTAGGAACAAGTGGCTCTTAATTTCATGTGAGCCCATTAACTAATATGACTAATAATAATGATAATAACTAACCTTTATGTAGCATTTTGTGAAAAGCTTTTCATATCTTATCTTATTTGATTTATCCTTATAGTAACCCTTTGAGGTAAATAATATTGTTATCATTTTTCAGACGAGGAAACTGAGACTGAGAGAAATTAAATGACTTGACCAGGGGCACACAGCTTCTAAGCATCTGGGGCAAGATTAGAAGTCAGGTCTTTCTGACTCTGGATCTGGTGCTCTATTCATTGCATCACTTAAAATGCTAATCTATCCAAAGTAATACAGATTCAAGAGTATTGTGGGGAAAGACTGCATGTGAATGCTCAGCCACAATGTGTCAGTTGCATGTATTTCTATCATTTTTAGTAATTTGATTATAATTTCCTTAGTGTTAACCTTTAAGAACAGCTCTTACTAATACAACCACTCTAATCCCCATCTATCTTGCAGCTGCTGTTACGTAAATGAGAAATTCCAGAGCAGCTCTGAGTCAGGATGAGTAATATTAATGATGATATCCCTCTGCCAGTAGCATTCCTAGACTACAAATGTCAGTCTTCACATGCTACACTTAATGGGCTTATGATCTTGACGCAGTAGGATAGATGTGTGCAAATGGGTACATGTGTTCCTTGGACCATGAAGCATCAAGGCAATAGTTTGGATTTAACTATAATCAGACTATATGTGAAAAAAGCTCATAAAATGAGACTACCAGGCTTACAGGGCTGGCTTGGGCTTCTTAAATACAACTGAGACAAGAGAAAAGGCTACAGGCCATGTTGAAGATGCTAAGGACCTGAACTAGGGTAATATCTATGTGAATAGAGGAAAGTGGCAGATATAGTAGGAAAGATATTGTAGATAGTCGAGATATTGTAAAGCTAGAAATAATTTGGGAGGAGATTAGATATGTGGAATGAGCATGAATGAGGAACAAAGGATGACACTTGGGCGATGGAGTCGAATGACTATAGCGATGATGGTTCCTTCAATAGTTACAGGTAGATCTGGGAAAGAGGAGAGTTTTAGAGAGAGAGATAATGAGATCCATTTGAACATGTTCATTTTTTTATTTTTTTAATTTAAAAAATTTTTTAATTTTTATTTTATTATTAATACTTTTTATTTGCAAAACATATGTATGGGTAATTCCTAAACATTAACCCTTACAAAGCTTTCTATTACAAATTTTTCCCCCCTACTCCCCACCCCTCCCCTAGATAGCAGGATATCCACTACATGATAATTATGTTAGAATACTTAAATCGAATATATGTATAGTTATTGCCACACATCATTTTTTTGTTCAGGAGAAATCGTATCTATAAGAGAGAATAATCTGATAAAGGAAATACAATGCAAGCAAACATCAATAGAGAACATGAAAATGTTATGTTGTGGTCCACATTTCACATCCCTCTCTCTGGGTGTATATGGCCTTCTTCACTGCACAATTATAATTGGTTTGAAGCATTTCATTGTTGAAGAGAGTCATGTCCATTAGAACTGATCCTCATATAGTACTGTTGTTGCCGTGTACAACGATCTCCTGGTTATGCTCATCTCACTCAGCATCAGTTCATGCAAGTCTCTCCAGGCCTCTCTGAAATAATCCTGCTGGTCGTTTCTCACAGAACAATAATATTCCATAACATTCACGTACCATAATTTGCTCAGCCATTCTCCAATCGATGGGCATCCATTCAATTTCCAATTTCTAGCCACCACAAAAAGGGCTGCCACAAACATTCTTGCACATGTGGGGCCCTTTCCTTCTTTTATGATTTCTTTGGGATATAAGCCCAATAGAAACACTGCTGGGTCAAAGGGTATGCACAGTTTGATAACTTTTTGAGCATAGCTCCAAATTGCTCTCCAGAATGGTTGGATCTGTTCACAGCTCCACCAACAATGTATGAGTGTCCCAGCCTTTCCACATCCCCTCCAACATTCATCGTTATCTTTTCCTGTCATTTTAGCCAATCTGACAGGTGTGTAGTGGTACCTCAGAGTTGTCTTAATTTGCATTTCTCTGATCAATAGTGACTTGGAGCACCTTTTCATATGATTATAAATAGTTTTAATTTCATCATCTGAAAATTGTCTGTTCATATCCTTTGACCATTTATCAATTGGAGAATGGATTGAATTTTTATAAATGTGAGACAATTCTCTATATATCTTAGAGATGAGACCTTTATCAGAACCCTTAAATGTAAAGATGATTTCCCAATTTGATGCTTCCCTCCTAATCTTGTCTGCATTAGTTTTGTTAGTACAGAAACTTTTTAACTTAATATAATCAAAATTATCTATCTGGTAGGACATGTTCATTTTGAGATCTTATAGGAATCCAGTTCAAGATGATCAGAGCCAGTGTGATTTTAGCAGAGTTGAGATCAGGATTGAGAGATTAGATATGTGGAATGAACATGAATAAGGAGGAAAGGATGACACTCAGGTGATGGATATGAATGACTACGGGGATGATGGTTCATTCCTTCCATAGTGATAGGTAGATTTGGGAAAGAAGAGTTTTATAGAGAGAATGAAATCCATTTGAACATGTTTGTTTTGAGATCCTATAGGAATCCAGTTCAAGATGATAAAAGCCAGTGTGATTTTAGCAGAGATGAGATCAGGATTGATAATCGTCTTCATGGAGATGATGGTAGAACCCATTATGGTTGATGAGATCAACAAGTGAAATGATAGAGCAAAAAAGAAAGGAGGATCCATGATATAGCCTTGAGAGACATGCCCACTTAGTAAGGGTGGCCTGGATGAAGATCCAGCAAAGGATACTGAGGACAGATCAGATTATTGCTATTGTTTGTTCTTCATTCTCCAAGAGGATCATGATACCAGGGAGGGAATGCCATGACATGCAAGTCAGTTGAATTTAAGTAAGGGAGGGCAAAGTCATCAGCCTCACTTTCTCCTTTGGAGCTATCTGGGTCCTGGGGCAAGATAAAGGTCAGGGCGATTGGAGAAGGACCTGGGTTCAAGCCTTGCCTCTGATATATGCTGGCTATGTGACATGGGTCACCTATGTGACTTATGTCACTATCCAAGGGCAAACCTTCTTCTTTTTTAAATTAATCAATTAATTAATTTTTAAAATTAAAACTTTTTATTCACAAAAGATATATGAGTAATTTTTCAACATTGACCCTTGTAAAACCTTCTGTTCCAAATATTCCCCTCTTTCCCCCCACCTCCTCCCCTAGATGGCAGATAGTCCAATACATGTTAAATTCAACATATGTATACATATTTATACAGTTATTTTGCTGCACAAGAAAAATCAGATCAAGAAGGAAAAAAAAAACCCGAAAAAGAAAACAAAATGCAAGCAAACAACAATAGAAAGCGTGAAAATTCTATGTTGTGGTCCACACTCAGATCCCACAGGCTTCTCTCTGGATGCATATGACTTTCTTCTTCACTGAACAATTGGAAGTGGTTTGAATCATCTCATTGTTGAAGAGAGCCTCGTCCATCAGAATTGATCATCATATAGTCTTGTTGTTGCCGTGTATAATGATCTCCTGGTTCTGCTCATTTCACTCAGCATCAGTTCATGCAAGTCTCTCCAGGCCTCTCTGAAATCATCCTGTTGGTCGTTTCTTTCTTTCTTTTTTTTATTAAAGCTTTTTATTTGCAAAACATATGCATAGGTACTTTTTCCTTTTTTCTCCTTTTATTTTTAGAATTTCCAGTTTGGTATTTAATTGAGGGTTTTTAATTTGTTCTTTTTCTAGTTTTTTTTTTAATAATAAGCCAAATTCGTTGATCTTTTCTTTCTCTATTTTATGCAAGTAAGCATCTAGAGATATACAATTGCCCCTTATAACCGCTTTGGCTGTATCCCACAAATTTTGGTATGTTGTGCATAGGTACTTTTTCAACATTGACCTTTGCAAAGCTTTCCATTACAAATTTTTCCCTCCTACTCCCCACCCCCTCCCCTAGATGGCAGGAAGTCTAATACATGTTAATTTTGTTAAAATATTTGCTAGATCGAATATATACACACACACACACACACACACACACACACACACACACACACACACACACATATATATATATATATACATACAGTTATCTTGCTGTACAGGAAAAAAAACTGAGAAGGAAAATATAATGTAAGCAACCATCAATAGAAAGTGTGAAAATGCTATGTTGTGGTCCAGACTCAGATCCCACAGGTCTCTCTCTGAGTATAGATGGCTTTCTTCCTCACTGAATAACTGAAACTGGTTTGAAACATCACATTATTGAAGAGAACCATGTCCTTCTGAATAGATCATCATATAGTCTTATTGTTGCCGTGTATGATGATCTCCTGGTTCTGCTCATTTCACTCAGCATCAGTTCATGCAAGTCTCTCCAGACCTCTCTGAAATCATCCTGCTGGTTGTTTCTTACAGAAAAATAATATTCCATGACATTCATTTACCATAATTTATTCAGTCATTCTCCAACTAATGGGCATCCGCTCAGTTTCCATTTTCGTCCCACTTTGCTGCCACAAACATTTTTGCACGTGTGGCAAGCTTAAACCTTCATATCTCAAAAAAAAATGCCATCTGACTAACCTCCCTGCCTCTAATCCCTACTCTCTACTAGTCTACTTATCAGGGTAATCTTCCTACAAAGCAAAGCCCTCCCAGATTTCCAAACTCCAGTGGTTTTCTATTGCCTCTAGATTCAGTGATAACATCCTCTCTTTGACTTTTAAAGCCCTTCACAACCTGGCCCCTTTCTACGTTTACAAATAGTCTGGGGACTGGCTGTTCCTTGTACAAGACACTTTATCTCCCAACTCCAGCCTTTTTCACTGCCCTTCATAACTGGAATGCCCTCCCTCCTTTTCTCCAACTTTCTTCAGTTCCCAGATAAAATCACATCTTCTGCAAGGAAGAAAAAGAGAGATAGACAGAGGTCATAATGAGGAAAAAATATAGAGGGAGAGATCATTAGACATAGTAAACAATAATGACCAAGGAATGATGAAATATTCTGATCAGATAAAGGAATTTTGGAGTTTGTGAACATGGAAGTGTAAAACTCGTGGGCAATGACTAAGAATATGACTATATGAAAATGTAGTAGATGTCTGGGGCAGCTAGGTGGTATCATATAGAGAGAGGACCCTGATGGCTTTCCAGTAGAGAGCCATCACAAAATAGAAATGGGCTTATCAGATTATGATGGATTGATGGTACTCTTCATCATTATCACTCAATTCCTTTTCTCTGAATCTATGTTAGATCTGGAGCAAGATATTAGCTTGTCCTTGGCAAAGTTTGAAAATCATATTCCTCATATCACTGACCACTGGAAGACATAAACCTTATATGATTTATAAGAAAATACCAAGGGGCAGCTAGATAGCACAGTGGATAGAGCACCAGCCCTGACGTCAGGAGGATCTGAGTCCAAATTTGACCTCAGACACTTAACACTTCCTAGCTGTGTGATCCTGGGTGAATTACTTAATCCCAATTGCCTCAGCAAAAAAAAAATCTATAACCCACAGTGAACAAGTTTTTCTGGCATTAAGACAGATTCATTTATAAAAAGCAACATTAAAAGTTTCACTTGGTTATAGCTCCTGACCACTCTTCCCCTGTTTTTGACTGTTTCCAGTTCTAGATATTAGCCCTGTAATTACAAACCAATCTTTTACTTAAAATGAATCTTCAGTGTCTTAAGTAAACTTGCCTACTAGGAAGAGTGTTCTGGCCAACTGACATGAGTATTCAATCAACACAGCAGCTATATTTCCAACTGTAAATTAATAAATTGTCATTTGTGGTTTATCAAGAATTCTTATATGGCTGGGAAGCAAAAAATCAGTTCCCTAGATCCTGAACACCTTAGGCAAAAGACCTTTCACAGTGACCTGTTTTTACCTCTTTTAAGTATTTATTACATGATGTCTGTGTTATTATCTAGGCAAAAGTCATTTCCATTACTTGGCCATCCATTCCCTAAGGGCAGAGACAAGGATGGGGAAAGGGACACAACCTGTTATATCATTCATCTAAGAAACTCCTAGAAGAGGAGATTCCCCATACCACTGCCAAATGGTACCTTCTCAGTAATTTTTCCTTTTAGAGGGGGTTGCCTAGCACCAAGAGTAAAATCAAATCAAGCCAATAAGCATTTATTAAGTGTCTACTAATTATATGCCTGGCATTGTATTAAGGTCTTAGAATACAAAGAAAGGCAAAAATAGTCCCTGCCCTCAAGGAGTTCCCAGTCTAATGGGGGAGACAATACACAAATAAATATGGATAAACAAGTATTGACAGGGTTAAGTTGGAGAGAATTATCAGAGAGAAGATACTGACATTAACCTGGTCCCTTTCTACCTTTGCATACTTTATGATCCAGTGACTGACTGTTTCTTATACAAGACATTTCATTTCCCAACTCCTGGCATTTTCAATCTTCTTCAAGACTGGGATACTTTTCCTCCTTTCCCCCACTCACTGTCTATCTCTCTGTCTCTAAATCTTTCATCTCTCTGGGTCTCTGTTTTGTACCTTTACTTCAAGTCTCTTCCAGTTCTAATCCATCCCCTACTCAGCTGTCAAGATGATTTTTCTAAAGCAGAATCTGACCACGGTACTCCCCTGCTCAATGAATTCTTTATTACCTTCACAATAAGACAGAAAATCCTCTTTGGGCCTTTACTGCTCTTCATAGCCTGGCTCCTTCCTACCTTTCCAATATTTTTACACTTTCCTCTTCTCAATGAACTATACTATCTAGTAACCCTGGCCTTCTCATTGGTTCTGGAACCTAACACTCCATATCTCCTCTCTGTGTACTTTGTCCTATATCTCAATTCCACTTTTTAGTTTCCCTAGTTTCCTTCAAGACTTAACTCAAATGCCACTTTCTGCAGGAAGCCTTTCTAGGAAACTTTAGGTTCTTGTTCCTTTCCTTCTGAAGCTATTCTCTAACTACTTTCTATATCTCTAGTAAGAGCCTGGTTATTGACATATTGTCTCCCCCATTAGAACATCAGCTCCTTCAGAACAAAGGTAGTTTTTTACCTTAATTTGTATCTCAGGATTTAAGTACTTCTCATGCAGTTGATGCTTAATAAATGCTTGTTGCTTGATTGACTATTTGACTCCAATTCAGTGCTCTATTGATTATACCATTCTGCCCCTTGAACTATTATTAAGGTGTGGAAGGGTTGCACTGGGCATGATCCATTCCAGTGAAATAACTGATCCTTAAGCTATAAACATCTTTTCCAATGTCATCTCTTACAGCTAAAATAGTCTTCTCCCCTTATCACAACACAGTTCACATTCTCTGCCCACCTCAAGGCCCAGAGGAAAATTTCTTGTTTCCAGTAACTCCTCCCTGATTAACAATCAGATTCCAATCTCTTTGCTATGTTTTGTCTCATTAGAACTTGTGGATCACATGAATTTGTACTTATTCAACTCAACTCAATTAGCATTTATTGATAAGTACCTCCTATGTGCTCAGCACCAAGGAATCAAGGCAAGAACAAAATTATTCTTGACCTAGATCACAGATTTTAGACCTGGAAAGTACCTTACAGACCATGGAGTACAGTTTCCTCATTTTACTGATTAGGAAATTAGTAAGTGATGAGGCTGCAATAGAACCCAGGTCTTCCTGATTTTGAATCAAGTTTCCTATCTACTCTGCCTTTGGAGAGATAGATTAGTGTATTCCACTGGATGCAGAGTCAGAAAGATGAGTTCAAATCCTACCTCGGATGTGTCTGTAACTAAACAAGTCAATTAGCCCTCTATGCTTCAGTTCTCTCAACTGAAAAATGAGGAAATCATATTAAGTGATCCCTTCCATCCAGCTCGAAAATATATAATCATTCCATCTTTCTGGACTTTAAAGAGTTTACTTTCTATTGGTGTTCAACCATTGTTCATGTACATAAGTCCATCCAAATTGCATATCAAATTGATACTTGCTAACACAGAGAATACAGCATAGGATGTGGGGTCCCAAATGGGGATAATAAATAATAGTACCCACTTCATAGGGTTGTTATGAGGATTAAATGAGTTTACATATTTAAAGTATTTTTGCAATTCTCAAAGTGCTATATAAATGACAACCTCATTTTTACTATTATTATATTTTATTTTTTCATGATTTCTATTGCCAAACAACTCCATACCCAACAGTATATGAATGATGAGCCTCATTTGACTTACTGAGTCTAGTTCTGAGAGATTATCACCAGCACCATTTTCAATGCTTTTTCAACTTGGGAGAACTTGATGGACATTGCCAACCACTGGAATAGCCTTCAGGAAACCAGGTAACTCCTTATT
The DNA here is from genome assembly GCA_023553655.1 of Myrmecobius fasciatus. Taxonomy (NCBI): domain Eukaryota; kingdom Metazoa; phylum Chordata; class Mammalia; order Dasyuromorphia; family Myrmecobiidae; genus Myrmecobius; species Myrmecobius fasciatus. Next base: position 466,505 of record JAJPUD010001217.1, on the reverse strand, counting down.
TGTACAAAAACATAACAGTCTTTTTTATGGTGGCAAAAAGTTGTAAACCAAAGGAGTACCTATCAATAAGGAAATGGTTGAACAAGTTGTATATGATTGTGATGGAATATTATTGTGCTGTAAGACATGATGAACAGAAGGATTTCAGAAAGGACCTAAATAAACTGATGCAGAGTGAGAACCAAAAGATCACTGGACACAGTAACAGCAATATTGTAAAGATGATCAACTGTGAAAGACTTAGCTACTCTGAACAAGATAATGAGCCATGATGATTCTAAAGGACCCATGATGAAAAATGCTACCTGCCTCCAGAGAGAGAACTGATGAACTCTTAATGTAGTTCAAAGCATACCAGAGAGAGAACTGATGAACTCTTAATGTAGTTCAAAGCATATTAAAAAAACTTGATTTTTATTTTTTTTGGTCTGTATTTTCTTTTGCAATATGACTAATATGGAAATATGTTTTGTATAACTTCACTTGTATAATTATATCGAATTGTTTGATTTCTTAAGAAGGGGAAAGGGGGGGGCGCAGCTAGGTGGCAGCTAGATGGCTCAGTGGATAGAGCACCAGCCCTGAAGTCAGGAGGATCTGAGTTCAAATCTGGTCTCAGACACTTAACATTCCCTAGCTGTGTGACCCTGGGCAAGTCACTTAACCCCAATTGCCTCAGCAAAAAGGAAAAAAAAAGAAGGGGAAAGGGGAGAGGAGAGAATTTAAAACTCAAAAGTGTTTAAAATAGATTTTATTTTACATGTAATTTGGAAATATTAAATGAAATAAATAATTTTTTTTTAAATCAGCTTACCTGGTCCCACACCATTGGAGAACTTGATGGAGTTGCTAACCACTGAATTAGCTGTTAAAGCTTTCAGAGAAACCAAGTCACCTCCACATCATGAAGAGATATCAGAGGAAGGCACCTGAGATTCTATCTCCCTGTGAATCATGGAAAGACAGAATCACCAAATTGTGGCTCACTGACTAGGCAGTGGAGAGAGGGATGGTAGGCTACGATGTATTGCCAACAACAACTGGAAAAAAGATAGCATCCAAAAGATATAGAACTCAAAAAGGAGATGGTGGTTGATCCTCTAAGGAGCAAGGGAAAGCAGAAAGATTATTATCTGGTTAATATTAAAAACTCACGAAGTCCCTCACCCAGTTCATTAGGTAGGTCCCCATGGAAACTTTGTTAGAGCACACAGAAAAAGGTCAAGCAGAATGAGAGAATATGGCCTGGCTTTCAATCTGTACCATTGGAAGAGATGCTCATATTGATAAGATTTCCAAGTCATTCAAATGTTAAAGTTGGTATGAATGAATGATAGTCATTTATTATATATGAAGCACTATACTAATAAATGGGGGCAGAAATAGAAAAATTAAGACTGACAAGGAGCTCACATTTTATTAGAAGGAAATAAAACACGTAATTAAGATAATTGATTAAACAAGCATTTATTAAACACTTACTCTGTGCTGGGTACTAGAGATAGAAAGAAAAAACTAAATACTTCCTGCTTTCAAGAAGTTTATATTCTACTGGGGACACAATATGTGTGCATGAGAAAATACACCAAATATGTGCAAAATAAGTAAAAGTTAATTTTGGCAGGAGAGATAATAACAGCTGGGGATGGGGACAACAGTACAATCAATGTAGATAATACCTGGAACTGAGCCTTGAAGGACAGTAGAGGGAGGAAAAATGTGATTTTCAAAAAGTTAAGTACCCCCAAAGGTCAGAACTCACTTCAAATGCAATACTGATTCCAGAGAACAAATGATGAAACCCATCTCCCTTTTCTGAGAGGAAGTTGAGATTGAGGAGGGGACAAGGTACCGAAATATCATTTATGATTATGGAAAGGGTCATTGTACCAGGTTGGGTTTGATTAACTATATTTCTTAGCTGGTTGGGGGTTGGATTATTTTCCTTTTTGAAGATGACCAAAATGACATCATTATGTTGGAGTTGAGTCACAGTGTGCCTGACTGTGGCCGATCAGACCAATTGAGCTCTCTGCCATAGGTCGGACACAAATAATACCTATGAATATTTGGGATGGCTTCTCTAACTGTGTATCTCATGTTTCTTTTGGGGTATTAAAACCTCCTCACAATAAAACTTTAAAAATATCTGTAAAACAAGGCAAGACCTTTTCATTTATATATGGCTCCTCAATTAGATTATAAGCTCCTCAAAGGCAGGAACCATGGCTTCTATTTCTTTTAATCTCCTGACAGGACCTAAGCAGAGGTCTATGTACAGCAAATATTTCATTAATGTTATTGATTGACTAACAGATTAGCAGACTGATAGATCTGTAGCATGCAGAGACGAGATAATTAAAAGTAAAGTTCTCAGCAATTATTCTTCAAAGTAGGATCATAAAGCCAATAGTGATTTAGCTATGGTTGCTGTTCTTTCAAATGCGCTAATGGCCCTAGTATGTGGTTATATAAAAGATAATGCCTGAATCCCAATTGCTTATTAAAAAATGAATAATGTTTGCAGAGTCCCAATTGGAAATCATTATTTCTCTCACTCAGAAAATACAGCCTGTGTTTGAGAAACAGCCACTGTAACATATATTGGGTTTTTCTACTTCCGTGTCCAAGGTTTTGTGATATGAACATTGAACAGGATTTATAATAGCTAATAATGATAGCTAACAGTTATATAGCACTTCAAGGATTTGCATATATCATTTCATTATTCTCACAGCTCTGGCCAGTAGGTGTTATTATTCCCCCTTTAAAGATGAGAAATGGGCTAAAAAAGAGTAAGGCACTTGTTTAGAGCCATACAACTAGTAAAGCATCTGATGTAGAATTTGAACTCATATCTAAATGAGAATTTGACATGGGGACATATCTTGGGACTCAAAATCTTGGCAACAGATTAAATTTTTCCCTTTTCATCCAAATATTTCAACACTGTAGACACACAATATCTTAAATTTGAAAAATCTTTTTCAACTCTGATCATGTATGACTGTTTAATGACTACAACAACGGCAATGAATGGACGGCACAATTTATTGGTTTAGGGTCTGCCCTCTACTAAACTTTATTAAAACAAAAGTGGCCTAGTTTCTGTATCTCTCATGCTGGTACAACTATATATGAAATGCAATATACCATTATCTACTTTGTCTTCATTTTATGCATCTTTACTATTTCACTTCTCATTATATCTTAACTAAAAATCTTTTCCTGTTTACTCTCTTATACAAATTCTTTTCCCCCTTTTATTCTAGTATAGTCTTTTAGTCTAGTATAGATTAGAATGTGATACCACTATAATGTTTCTTCTTCAAAGAGATCAAAGAGAGAGGAAAAGAACTGTATACGTATTTTTGTGGAGGCAAAGAACTGGAAGCTATGGGAATGCCCATCAACTGGTGAATGGCTAAACAAATTATAGTATATGATTGCAACAAAATTGTTCATCCTTTGTTTTCAAAGAGAACCAATGACCTCTTAAGAATGAATTGGATTTAAGTGCTGTAGAAAGTTGTCAGCCTCACTCTTTCTTCCAGAGTTATCAAAGTCCAGTGGCAAGGCAAAAATCAAGACAACGTGATGGTCTGAGATGCAGTGCATGACTTTAGTGTCTTTGACATCTGATCAAATTCTAAGTGCTTCATATCATCTGCTTCAGTCACCTTCATGGCCACTGGAACAAGTTTTCTCATCTACCTATTATGCCAGGGGAAGCAGCAAAATATAACTGTGCTATAAGGAATGATGAGTTTCAGAGAAACCTGGGAAGATTTGCATGAAGTGAAGACAAGTATCTTTGAAAGCTTTAAATTTCTACACCATGCAATGAACAGTTATTATTTTTGAGGATTCATGAAGAAGGAAGCCATCCATTTCTTGATAGAGAAGAGATGAACTAAAGGTACAGAATAAGAAATATGCCTTTATTTCTCATTTTTCCTTTTTTTAATATAAAGCTTTTTCTTTTCTTTTTTATTATCATTATTCATTTATTTCATTTATAAATTGTTTTACAGACATTATCTGTTTTGAACCTTACAACTATCCTGTGAATTCAAGTTAATCTAAAAAGAGTAAAGCTTTTTATTTTCAAAACATACGCATAGTTTTCAACATTCACCCTTGCAAAACCTTGTGTTCCAAACATTTTTTAAGAAATATGCTTTTAGACAGAGATGATGTGGAAACTTGTTTTGTTTGACTGGGCATATTTATTGCAGGGTGGTTTATTTTTCCTAGTAGATGGGCAGAGCCTGAGAGTCTGAGTTTAAATCCAACCTCAGATACTTACTAGCTGGGTGACCCTGGACAAGTTACTTAACCCTATTTGCTCAATTTCTTTATCTGTAAAATGAGCTCAATAATGTTATGATTATATAAATTATTCTATTTTTGCCCACTTTATTCTGGATAATTTTATAAATGCCTTTCCAGTTTTCTCTGAAATTATCTGAAAAAGAAATTTGTAATTTATTATGGATCAATAATATTCCATTACATGTATTCTTAGCTATTCCCTTGTTATATGCAATTTGGCCATCATCCATAAAGATGCTACAAATATTTTTGTCCAAATAGATCCCTTTCCTTTGATTTCTTTGGGAGTAAAGAACTAGGAATGATATTGCTGGGTCAAAGAGTATACAGTTTTGTTAATTGTGTGCTAAATTGTATGTTCTAAATTGTTTTCCAGATTGGCTAGACTAATTCAGTTTCACCAACAATGTATTGGAGCACCTGTTCTCCCACAGCCCTTCCAACATTTGTCCTCTTTTCATTTTTGCCAATCTTGATAGGTATAAGGTAAAACCTCAAATTTTGCTTTAATTTGCATTTTTCTAATTTTTAGTGATTTAGAGTATTTTTTTTCATATGGTTGTTGATAGCTTGGATTTCTTCTTTTAAAAACTGCCTTTTTAATTTCCTTTGATCATTTATCTATTGGTGAATAGCTCTTAATTTTATAATTTTGTATCAATTCTAATACACCTTGGATAATAAAACCTCTATAAAAAACTTAAGAAAATTTCTCCTGTTAACCATTTCCCTTCTAATTTTTATTACATTAGATATGTTTGTGCAAAAGCTTTGTAATTTTGTGTAATAAAAATTGTCCATTTTATTTTTTGTGATCCTTGCTGTCATATACTTAACTACGAACTCTTCTGTTCTTAAATCCAAAAGGTAATTTCTTCCTTGCTCCTCTAATTTGTTTAGGATATGATTATATCAAGGTCATGAATGGATTTGGAGCTTATCTTGGTTAATTTAAATAGTATTGTCATTTTTATTATATTGGTTCAACCTATTTATGAGTGATAATGTTTCTCCAATTATTTAGGTCTGTATTTCTTCAAAGAGTTTTTGTAGCAACTGAGTAAATCTTGGTGGGTACATTTTGGTTTAGAGTTTCTTTAGTTGAATGGAATTTCTCTCTTTAATTCTTCTGGTTACTCAAACACTATCAAACTCAAACACTCACTAAGTTCTGAGGCAGATTCTGTGTTCCCTTCTCTTCCCTGCGTCTCTCTTTTCCCTATTGTGGGTTTAGAATTGTGATTATCTCACAACTTCCAGGGCTTTGTTAATCCATATCCAAATGCATAATTTGCTCCCTTAACCTCCCTGGACAGATGTAGGCTGCATGTTGTTTTAATATTCAATACCCTTCATAAAATATTTAAGACCAAGACCTATCCCCCAATAGATAAATTGTCAAAGGATACAAATAGGTAGTTTTCAAAAGAAAGATATAAACTATCAACAACTATTTGGAAAAGTCTCCAAGTTTCTAATGATCAAAAAATGCAAATTAAAAGTTTTCAGGTTTCAATTCATCTTCATCAGATTGGCAAGGATAAAAATGGTAAATTTGGAGGGGGTATGGAGAGATAGAAACAATAAGTTTCATTAATGGGTCTGCAAAAGAATAAGGAAGTATACTACAAAATCTTTGACTCAGGAATACTATTACTGTACATATAAGCCAAGGATGTCAAAGACAGAAAGTTCCCATATAAACAAAAATATTTGCATTAGCATTTATGAGGGGTGGCTATCCCCTCCCCCCCAAATCAGAAATAAAATGGGTACCCATCAGTTGAGGAATGGCTGAATACATTGTAATATGTGAGTATGATGGAAAATTATCATGTGATGAATATGATGAATTCAGAGCAACTTGGAAAGACTTGAATGAACTAATGTAGAGTTTCAGACTTATGAGGATGATTTACATGATGACTACAGTTATATAAATGGAAACAGGATATTGGAACTCTGATCAGTGCAATAACTGATCTTGTTTAAAGCACAGTTTTTTTTTTTAAAAACAAACTTGGCATTCTGGTTTTTCATCCCCTAGCAGATTTAAAAATATCAAATTAACAATTGGGGGAGGGCCTAGAAGATGTGAGCCAAATATACTGCTGCTACTCTAGCACAGAAAAAATAATGTTGGGCAGGTAGGTAGTACCTTAGATAGAGCACTAGACTTAGAATTAGGAAGGCTCCACTTCCTGAGTTGAAATCTGGTCTCAGACACTTACTAACTGTGTGACCCTGGCTAAGCCACTTCACTCTGCCTCAGTTTCTTCATCTGTAAAATGAACTGAGGAAGGAGATGGCAAACCATTCCAATATCTCTGCCAAGAAAATCCCAAATGGAGTCATTAAGAATCAGTCATGACTGAAACAACTGAGCAAAAAATAAAAAAAGAAATAATGCTAGAATTAGAGCCAGAGATCCTGCTTTTGTGTGATCTTGAGCAAGTAATTTTCAAATTTCTCTGAACCTTATCTGTAAATAGGATATTGGACTCAATGACTTCTAAGGGTCCTTTCCACCTTTAAACTTAGTGCTGGGAGTGAGTAGAGCATTGAACTTTGAGTCAAGAAGCTTGGCTTCCAAACCTGTCTCAGATACTCAGAGTAATCTTTAAGCAGATCATATTAAGCCTCAATTATCTAAAAAATGGGGGAAATATTGGCACCCATCTCACAGGATTGTGGCAAGAAGCAAAGGATTGATTGTACATAAAGTACACTGCAAACTTTAAAGCTCTTACATAATATTTGAGAGCCCATGTAAGTGAGTTTGTGGGACACAAACTCCAAAATTTCTAAAATGCTGTTTATTTACCAGGTAGGAGGCTCATTATCATACTTCTATTTTTTCCCCTTTCATCTTTCTCCTTTATTCTTTTCCTTTGTTGTTCAGTTGTTTTTCCAATTGTGTCCAACTCTTTGTGACCCATTTGGGATTTCTTTGGCAGAGATGTTGAGGTGGTTTACCATTTCCTTCTCCAGGTTATTTTATGTTGAAGAAGCAGAGCCAAACAGTTTAAGTAATTTTCTCACAGTCAGACAGCTAGTAAGTATCTGAAGTGGGATTTGAATTCAGGAAGATAAGTCTTTCTGACTTCAAGCCTGGTACTTTATCCACTGCACCACCTAGCTGCTCATTCTTTCTCTATTATCCTTAAATCTTCAAAGCGGTTTTTGTACCACTTCTGATCATTATTATTAGTGATCATAATAGCTATCATCTCCATAGCCCTTTATAGATTGTAAAGCATGTTAGCTCATTGGATAAGTGGGACATCAGCGTAAAGGGTAATAAGTGGGACATTGGCGTAAAGAAATAGCACCAAGAATATTGTCTCCTCTATTACAAAGCTAACCATCTGATGGTGAGTCAATAAATATGTATTAAGCTTTACTGTAGGCACTGTCTTAGGGGGATACATTGGGGATGCAAAGAAAGGTAAAAGACAATCCCTGCTCAGAAAGCTCACAGTCTAAAAGGGGAGACACGTGAACAACTATGTACAAACAAACTCTTCCCAGGATAAATTAGAAATAATAGAGGGAAGATGCTAGAATTAAGAGGAATTAGGAAAGGCTTCCTGTAGAAAGTCTCTGCGTATAGTAGGTATGCAATAAATACTGATTGAATGAATAAATGAGTGAAGCTCATATTATTGGTAGTCAAGAAAAACATAACAACTGGAAAAGGTCTAGAAAAAATCAGAAGACTCAAGGAATAGGAATGAAGGAGGGAAGGAAAGTGGGCTATTTGGGGGAATTGTCATATGAGAAGTTTTTTTTGATGATGATTCTCGGCATAACCAGACACATGCTGATGTAAAATAGAGGTGAAATCTCTACAATCATCAAGGGGTTAGAAAGAGGAAAGAAAAGTTGTTTACCAAATCCTAGGATACCAGGACTGAGGACCACCTCATGGTGTTTAAGAGGGGTAAATTTAGAACTCTGTACTATTTTACACAGAGGGGAGGAAACATATGGAGTTCATTATCCCCCAAGGTGGTACAGACTGAAAGTAAAAATCTCCCCCAAAAAGGTTAGATTAAGTCACAGATGATAAATACATACAAAAATCTCACACTTGTTTCTCACTTTAAGGCTTACAAAACACTTTACTTACTGCAACCTTGTGGGGTGAGAAAAGCAAAAATAATTATCCCCATTTTACATATGAGGAAAATGCGGCTTGGTCTTCCTTACTTTCTCTTCCTATCAGGAGGACACCAATGAAGCCCTTGACCTATCTACTTGCTATGTCTTGCCCTCATCATATAGTTAAAATCTTTCTATCTTATCTCTATCTCTAATTCTAATTCTAATCTACTTTTCCCATCTCTATATCTATCTATATCCATTCCTTTAAATATACCCATGTCATCCATTTTTGTAGCTGATGATGCCCTTTATTCCTGTCCTTATTCACAATTCCTCATTGGTTCTATGTTGTAGCCTGCTCATACTGACTATATACTTTTCCATTGTCCTCTGTGTGATATTAATTTTCAGTTTATCCAATCTCATCATGTTTCATATTGGTAGAATATTGGGGGGGCTTAGAGAAAAATTTGGGGTCATTAAAAGGAGCTTTATAGTCTTCTGAAGGCAATCCATCAGCCCTCTCTCCTAATTCTGGGCCAACTTTTATACATTTGTACTAGTGATTCTAGACATAGATAGATGGAAAAGCACTATACATGGTCTGTCCAACTGTATGTCAGAATATGGTCCATAGAAATTCTTTATCCACTTAGTTTTTTCTCTGTGGATGGTCAAGTCAGTTTCTTTTGAGCAATTTCAGTTCTCTTCTGGAAGACATTGCAGTGTTCTGGGGATGTGTTGCAACCAGCATGATGTCACCCACAAATTGGAGGGTCTGTAGGACTCCATTATCCATAGGTTCAATTTAAACATCATGTTGGGTCTCCTCCAGGGGAGTAGTAATCAGCTTTGGCCATCACAATCTCCTTGCTTTCTGACTCACCTTATATTAGGATCAGAGAGTTGGCAAAAAAGATTAGTTACTTTTGTTATGTTTTTTAAGGAGTCTTGAAGAATTTTGGGGTGTGGATAAGAGACATTTTTTAGGAAGAAAATCTTTAAAGTGACAGTTTGTTCTACAAATTAAATGCTTTTTATTATGGTCAACAAACAATAAGCATGACATCTTTCCATCAGTTGGGAGATGATAAAAGTGTGGTTCACTGTGGAATAATATTTATGAATGCTTCCTTATTGAGGATGCTTTCAGTAAACATGTAGATAATTCTGCTCAAATTTTATATAGAAGGGAAATTTTATATTGGTAGCTATAAATGTTTTTTCTTTTTTTTTTGCAAGACATTTAGGGTTAAGTGACTTGCCTGGGGTCACACAGCTAGGAAGTATTAAGTGTCTGAGGTCGCATTTGAACTCAGATCTTCCTGACTCCAGGACTGATGCTCCATCCACTGCACTATCTAGCTTCTCCAGATGTTTTTTTTTTTTTTAATTCGATTTGTGATTTCATCTGTGTAGAGGATCCTGGCAAAACTTCCTTCATGGATGCTCTAGTCTCAGGGAATTGCTTGGGAGCATGAAAATATTACATGATTTTTCCAAGGATACACACAGCTACTAAATGTCAGAGGCAGCAGTTGGACTCATCTTCTTGACTCTGAGCCTGGTTCCCTTCCCACTATTCCAGTTGCCGCTCAATGTTGTCTTGGTTGCCTTATTTTAGTATAACAAAGGTTGAAGATAATTTTTTTGTTGCCATTGTTAGTAGAGGATGACTTTGTAGAGACATTGTTCAAGACACAAATGAAATAATTCTTTAGTGGCGTATGTGAAATTGAACATGTTAGCAGATCGTTAAACATAAGTCTAACCCATCATGGAGTACTACACCTTTCTCTGTTTTGTATTTAAGCATATTTAAGTTCAGTCCTTGGAGGGAAGGAGGGCTTGTCTGTAATCAGAGAGGTTAGGATCCCTCTTCTCATACTTATTGACTCATTAATTCATGAATCCTTGAATATAATTTTACTTATTTACTTATATAAGTCTTCCTCAAAAAGGGTGAGTAGAAAAAGTTACTCCATGTACAACAAGAATAAGATATGGGACAGGTAATTTATTCCTGTACACAAAAGGACCGCTGAACATAACCCACACCGTTTTAGGTGACGACTTATAATTATTGTTGGGAGGCTAATATTTAACCTCATCAGAACATAAAGCATTTGCAGGATTGCTGATTAGTCACTTTTCATTCCTTCTGCATTATCATCTACTCTAAACCCAAATCTTCTCTCAACCATATTACTCCTGATCTGTGACAACCTCAAGTTTTCCTGCATTTTCTACAGGACCTCTGGATCTTTTGACATTAGAAAGCTATCTCTAAATTTGGAATCTGCACTTGAGAACTATTTTTACTTAGTCAATACTCAGTAAAGAAAATATAAAGTGGAAAAGCACAGGCACAAAGCAGTTAATAAATGCTTGTTGACTTGGAAAAAAAAACAAAAACAAAAAGAAAAGGCAGCTGGAGACCTGGGTAGAAGGTTGTGTATTTCACACATCAGGGTTTGGCAGTGGAACAGAGGGAATAAAACACTGGCCATTCCCTTAACTCCTTTCATTGGCATCTGCTTACCACACAAGGACTCAAAACCAAGGGATCTAGCTGAAAGCTTCTTCTTTTACCTTCTGTCATATCTTGTCCTCCTGGCTCGGCCGGGGGAGGACCAACATATCAAAATCTGAAGTTTTTTTTTTTTTGACATTGAGTTATCCCATCTGACCAGAAGCAGGTTCTAAAGTCTCCATGTGGTGCATCTGAACCAGGAAGGGCAACTCATAACACAGTTCTAAGGGAAATAGCCTGATGTGGTAGAAAGAAGACTGGATTTTCATATTCTGGCTCTGTCACAAAGCTTACATGACCTTGACCAAGTCACTTTATAGTTCTAGGTCTGAATTTTCCTGTATGTAAAATGTTTGGACAAGATGAACTTCCTTGAGCTTCTTTTGGATCTAAATGTATGACCTTGAGAAGATCTGAGGAGGGACAAAGCACTAATTTTGGGCAGATCTAGGTCAGAGATAGGTGCTGGCTACAAAGAAAGCTATAATTGCTTGAAAGCTGGGCAAGGAAAACTCTGGATTCTCAAAGGGGGACCAATAGGTTGGTGTGGGAAGGAGTAATGGTTTAGCCATGACCAGAAGCAATCATGGAAGGCATAGCATCCCCAAGATGTCTCACCTAGCCATACCAGTTTTCTTTTAAACATATATTTCTATATTGGAAGTTGGACAGTTCCCACTGAAGAAATCTCACGGCAATATCAAGAATCACAGTGAAGATGTGTGTCTTAAGTGTCACACATGATGATATAATATCTCTTTGGAGAGGCGTCATCATGAAGGAAGGGTGGGGAGAGGGGAAGGGAACCCTTCATTATTAAGCACCTTCTGTGTGTCAGGTACCACGCTAAGCACTTTCCAATTATCTCATTTGATCCTCACAACTAGGAAATAGGTGCTATTCTGATCCTCATTTTACAGATGAGGAAACTGAAAAAAATCTTTTAATAATAGCAAGTCCCCTTCAAAATGTCAACTAATGGAGGGGTTACAAGTGACTTGAATGGTGTTACACAGCTAGGAAGTGTCTGGGGTTGGATTTGTTGCCTGTAATACCACATGTTTACATAGCAGACAATTAAGTTGAAGGTCAACTATGGTCCTTACTTCCCACATCAGGGTATCTGATTAGATTTTTTTTTTGAGAGGCAATTGGGGTTAAGTAACTTGTCCAGGGTCACACAACTAGTAAGTGTTGAGTGTATGAGGTCAGATTTGAACTGACTCCAGGGCATTCTCTCTGCCCCTGATCAAATTTTTTTTTATTAGACTCCATGGAGTGAGTCCTTCTGTGCCATTCAAATCAATTAAATAAATATGTATTTTGGCAGTTTTTTAGAAGGGCAGATTATAGCCAGGATGGAAGAAGGATGACTTGTTAGATAACAAAGCAACTGACTCCCCCACCAAATGTGATCTGAGAATCCCATATTCACTCACGAGGCTGGGTGGGTGTTAGGACAGGAGAGCAGCCCTGGCATCTCTGGAGATATGAAGTGCCTGATGTTTTTCTAATGTTTCAAGGCTTGCAAAGTGCTTTACATATGTCATCTTATTTGAATCTTGCAATCATTTTGTGAATTCAGCAATATAGATACAGTTATTCCCATTTGACAGAGATAAAAACTGAGGGTTAAGAAGTGAAATGACTTGAACATGGTGGTATAATTAGTGTCAGAGGAAAGAGTCACATATAGGACTCCAAGTCCAGAGTTCTTTACACTACAATTCAGTGCAATCTAAAAAGTATTAAGCTCTTACTATGTACCAAGTATTGTACTAGGTACTGGAAATGCAAAGACAAAAAGCAAAATGGTCCCTTTGCTTAAAGCAAGAAGAACAGGGGCCCTTGCCCTAGGATGGTGGCATTTTGGGGTGCAGCCCTCCCTAAGGAGGGGACGTTTGATTTCCCTGTCCAACATGAACCATCCCCATTTACCTTGCTCTTTCCTTCTTCATTGGTACCCTTCTAGTACATATTTCATCAATCCCAGCTTCCTCTTACATGATACCCAACTTAGAGGTAGTTAGGTGGCAAAGTGGGTAGAGCATTGGATCTGGAATTAGGAAAACTGTAGTTCAAATCCGGCCTCAGACACTAGCTATGTGACTCTGGGCAAGTCACTTAACTGCTATCTGCCTCAGTTTCCTCAACTATAAAATGGGAATAATCATAGTACCTACTTCCCAGGGTTTTTGTGAATATCAAATGAGATATTTGTAAAATGCTTAGCACAGTACTATTGTTACTTACCTTGCCCTCAGCCCCCACATATACCCAAAGTGCCTGTGATAGTCACCTCAGTGACATTTACGCACTCTTCCTCTACCTCCCTTTCCCTAGC